>JAMJFZ010000242.1:61062500-61100368 GCA_026225945.1 Cricetomys ansorgei
CATAAAGGAGGGTTGGAGGGAGGAAAGGGAAGGAAGAAATATAATTTATATTGTAATCTCAAATAAAATTAAAGAAAAAAATTGAGAGACAAAGGAAAAAGAAGGACTTTTTTTCCCCAATTCTCACTTATGAGGCTGAGCCCATTATTCAAGCCTTTATTATCCTTAATCTTTTTTGGCATATTTCAGCTCTGATGGTGTAACTGAGGCATGCCAATGCTGAGTACACGTGCCCCTAAGTCCTGGACTCAGGTCGGCAACTTGTCTATATTTTTACAAAGCAAATTTTGTGAGTCACTCTTCTCAGAGCCTCCATCACTTCTTTGTTTCTCAGGCTGTAGATGATGGGATTGAGCATTGGAGTGAGGACTGTGTAGAAGACTGCCAGAATCTTGTCCTCTGCTGGGGATCGGAGGGATCTTGGGCGTAGGTAAGTATAAGCAAATGGTCCATAGTAGAAGGTCACCACAGTGAGGTGGGTGCTACAGGTGGAGTAGGCCTTCTTCTTTCCTGCCCCCGAATGCATGCGGTAGACAGCAAGGAAAACACGACCGTAAGAACACACAATACCAATGAATGGAAACACAAGAAAGAGGATTGTGCTTACAAATACTGTGTACTCATAGACCCATGTGTCCATGCAGGCCAGCGTCAACATGGCGGGGACATCGCAGAAGAAATGATTGATGGCCCTGGATCGGCAATAAGGAATGTGGAGTGCATACCCAGTGTGAGCACAGGAGTTAATGGAGCCCAGCACCCAAGATCCTATTATCATCAGCACACAGACTCTTGTGTTCATACGTGAGGGATAGTGAAGAGGAAAACAAATAGCCACATAACGGTCATAGGCCATACAAGCCAGCAAAAGGGTTTCTGCACCCCCAAAGGTTAAGAAGAGGAAGATCTGAAACCCACACCCAGTGAAGGAGATGTACTTATTACCCAACACGAAATCAGACACCATTTTGGGGACAATGGTAGAAATGTAATTTAAGTCAATGAGAGAAAGCTGACTGAGCAAGAAATACATAGGTGTGTGGAGACGGGAATCCAGGAGGATGAGGAGGATCATGGAGAGGTTACCAATCCAGGCTGTCAGGAAGAAGAGAACGATGATAGTGAAGAAGAATAGACCTATTTTTGATGGAGGAAACAATCCCAGTAAGATGAAGCCTGTAGATGTCTGGTTATAGCTATCCATTGGGTGTTCATTTAGATTTTCCTAGAAGCATATGCAACAGTAAGTTACATAAAAGACAATAAGATAATTCAATTCATGACTTTCATCAGACTGTGATTGCTCATAACTGCTAAGCAAAGAATAGTGTACTTTGACTCATCTTCTTCCTTATATATAAATCTGGAGTAAACCAACATCTATGGACAAAATATCTAACTGAAACCCAAGAACCTATAAGAATAATATATTTTCATAATGACCTTATTAGAATATAGATATTTCTATTCCTAACAAAACAAGATACTATGAACATGAGACTTCATACTGCATGTTCAGAATGAACGTAAACATCTAAAACATAGGCCCATAACCTTTCCAATCATGATGACTCTGTTTTTGTCATACTCAAGCCCTAAGATACAAAGATGAAACAGTTAAGTTCATTCAAAATTGTATTTTTTCTTATGTACATCCTTCACATTAATAAAAGCCAAGATCTTTTAAAAATCAGGTGCCATTATATCTTCAAGTCTATAAATGAGGCTATTGACAAGTGCCAACTACAGAAAGTCATTCTCTTTTCTTCTTCATTCACACTTGGAACACTACAACTACATCCTGTCTGTGAACATCTACACATTACATTCACTCCACAAAAGGAACCGGTGTTGTGTCTGCCCCTTTGGAGACCTCATAGAGCACTTTGCTTTTTCTTTACTCCTTATTTCCTCTCTTTTTATCTGGAACATAAGATGGAAATTTCAACACATACATTTATGACTTTTCCCTCTTAGATCTAACTGGAGTGATACAGAAAAAAATGTTGCAAATTTTAAAGTATGTAATACAAGGAAGAGGACTAACTACAAAGGAGGGCTCGGGACCTTTGAGAGGAGGCTTGTTAGTGAAGTAGAGTTGGACTATTGAATGCTGGGAGGGAAAAGGAATCCTGAGACTTCAGAATGAGCACGAGTATGGGCTCCTCTCCACCACAAGGAGTGCCGTCAGCAGAAGGTTTAGCATACTGGGCCCAGAAAGGGTATTATGTGTCTCTCTGAACTAGGATCAAAGAATATCAGCCAGGAAATCTGCAAACTGAAGAGGAAGATATAGTGCCTAGGAGTATGAAAACATATACACATATGCACATTCAAACACATCTGTAGGATGAGTTAGAAATGATTGGGGAAAGTGAGACTTTTATCAGAAAAAACTGGCATCTTCAGAGGCACATGGAGCATATAGTACAGACAGATCTTATTTTATGAGAAAAAGACAGATGCCGGTAAAGGATTCCTGAAATTGAAATGACAAGAACTGATTGCATACAGTCAAGAAAAGTTCTGAAGTAAGTTGGCAGACATTTGAAAGAAAAGATAGAAATAAAACATAAAGACTAAAGTTTAGAAAAGGCAAAACAATGGGGAGAGTTAATATTGGATATTTATTCATATTTATAGGCATTCCTAAAAATGTTTAATGCAAAAATAATTATGTATTAGGATTATCAAATTAAAAAACTTTTTAGCAGAACTGAAATATATGGCTCTGTTGTCTAAATGCCGCTCATATTATGCAGGAAAGTAAAGGGGAAGTACTAGTTGAACAGAGTAGTTTTTTGAGAATTCAGAAAATTTCCTCAAAAAATCATTTTAATTTTTAGAATAGACTATAAGATGAGAATTTATACGGGTTTGAGAAAAAAATACAAGCCATGTGGAGAAATTCAGTAACAAGAACCAATCACCTACTGGCTTTGCAATGATGTTATGTGTTGTACGTACTACCAATACATTCTAGTACAGAAAACATCAATACAGTTTAGAAGATAGAGCAAAAATGTCTGCCTTTCTCAAACACAAAGAATGCTGTGGCTATGTTGGGAGGACAGGAGGAGGGGGTAAGGGGAAAGATGTGGCATGCAGAAGGGTTTGCTGTCTACCCACTCTTCAAAAACAAATACATTGTTTAAAATATTACAGAAGTAGAAGAGAAAGAATGAAATGTTTTGACTGAGCAGCAGTGGGAGTGGCTATCGAGTTGGCTTACCCCTTGGCATGTCCCTGCTGTACTATAAACATTCTCAGACTTAGTCATTTCAAAATACTGAGATTATTGTACGCACAAAGCTTGACATAGATTGTGAGAAACAAAATGAAACGTGGAGTCTACGCCTAGCAAATGAGTCTCAACTGGCTACTGAACACAGATGAAATTCTGGGAAAGCAGATTTTTCACAGTCGTATATGGATTCATCAAGAAACCAGCATCCTAGACTGACTGAGTACATAATTCACAATGATATTTTAAGTGACGGATTGAAAGGTAATGTCAATAGTTACCAATGCGATCAGATGGTGATGACTGACACCATCTGTACTTTCACACAGGTGTGACGATACCTCCAGGAGTAAATGCTGAGATGAGAATCACAGAGAAATGGGGGCTCATTGTATCAAATCAGTTCTTGAGGTGACGTCTCCCAACTGTCGAAGAAACAGTTTCAATTAACTGTGCTTTGGTGTTCCTATGTGACAATACTGAGTAGTGTGACATTATTTAAAGGAAAGTTGTGCCCAGCAGAAAAGCAGTTACATCATGTGCCACTGATACAGGCTTTTTTATTTATTTTTTTCATGCCTGAAAATACATGAATCTGAAAAATCTATAGACAGATTTTTTTATTTCCAGCTGTATAAATTCATAGTTTTATAAAATAGTTTTTACAGAATCAAATAGGCGGGAGGAGTGATCTCTGGGTATAGACAAGCATTATTCCCAAGAGTGTCTTCGCATTTAAATATGCATGAGATCCCTCATTTCTTTAACATTTTTTGCAACATATTTTACAAAAGAAAATAATGTGTAATCTCGTGTTATTTCTTTTCAAATATTATCCAAGCAATTATAGTTGTGATTATTTAGAAGGATATATGCAGTGAGAACTATACTTCTCTTGATTAAAAATCATAAAATACACATATTTGTATCTACAGGTGTACTTTCAAATCTCATATCTACTTACTATTTGAGACACAATTTATACTCACTAGCTTGAAATCCTACAACAATGAATTAACATTAACAGATACTGAGCTACTACGTAAGTACACAGTGCTCTGAAGGAATCAACAGATACATACATCCTTGGAATTTTAATCAGATTGAAGAGTGATTTATGAAGCTGTATCTTTACACCAGGCTGTCGGACAGAGTTTAAAATAAAAACTTGACGTAGTTCTACTTTGTTGTAAGGGTGGATTATTGAGCACTAATTTTGGAGTAATGTAAATTATGAATAGACTTTAAAAAAATAAGTTATCGGAAGATTACGTAAAATAATCCACAGAGAATTCATGCAGAAAATCTTGGCTAGATTAACATGGAGTAGCGGCCCCGATGCTTGCTGACCACCAAAGCCTGCGCCATCCGCGTATTTGTTACCAGTATATTTTTCAGTGACTTGGTGTCTAAATTTTCTCGTGCTACTTAATTTTCTAAGGGGTGTTAAAAGTCGCTGATGAATCATTATTACTTAACTGAAATTTTAGTAATTAAAAAGAAATTAAAGAAATGATATGAAAAAGTATAGTTTAAGGGCCCTAATAAGACCTACTTTCAGTTTGAAAGAATGAATAATTGAAACATATGCAATATTCAATATTGCTATGAATGTCTCATATACTTATAATACAGTGTATACAGTAATGTCTTTTTTCAAAGCATACTATTGCTCCATAGATGGATAATTTTAGCTATTATCGTGTTGTTTTAATATATAGATTTTAGGTAAAGTACACTTGCCTTTTTATAAGAATATAGATTTCTTATAAAATCTAGATAATGATGATAATTTTTGAAAATAATTAACAGTGTGTATAAGGTAAAAAGCTGGTAAGAAACAGTAAGTTTACTCCAGGAAACCTATAGCCCTCTACTCATTAACAGATATTTTGTGTGATTCCAAGAAAGAAATTAGAAATTCAACCTTCAACTGCTGGCAAATTGGTCCTTTTAAATGTGATTTCAACCACTCAGTTCCACTGAGGTCCATCAGAGGCTCTTACACAAATCTGTCTCCCATGCCAGAAGTGTTGTTTGAAGTTATTTCCCAACTGCTTTGTGTTATGAAATCACTGCCCTGCTCCCTCAGACACCATTGAAATCTCTTTCTGAAGTTCACAGTTCCTGCATGTATTACTGTACCCATTTCCTGAAATATAAAACTTAACTATGGAACTTTTTCAATTCACACAAATCACCACTGCCTTTTACTTTACATATACTGTTAATTATAAAAAATATTATCTAAATTTTATAAGAAATCTAAACTTCTTATAAAAAGGCAAGTATACTTTACCTAAAATCTACTATATTAAGACAACACAGTAATGGCTAAAATTGCCTATCTGTGGAACAATGATATGTTTTGTAAACACACAAATCCCCACTGCCAAAGGGATAATCAAGGAAATCAGTGTGAATGTGATGAGCACATATACTTACCTGGAAACATTCTTCCTGTGGAAAGTAAAACTGGCGTTGACTGTTCTTCTTTTCCATAATAAATAGTAGTGGTCCTGGCAACGTGATATTTTTTTTTTCTGTAGACATCTTGGTTTATTTAAAATCAAAACACTCTCAAATTGTGAGGTTGTGTATGAGTTCATATTAAATTTAAACATATAATTTGTTAAACACTACTTGCATCGTCTTTATAATGGCCATAATTTCAAGAAATTGGTATCAATTAGTGTAAATCTTAGTTTTATCATGTAGAAAATTTTAGAAAATATATCGGATGTATTTTCAACTTTAATATTAATTTGTATATATCAATAAAGCATTTCTTTTCAGAAATATATGTTCTTATAGATTTTAATAAGTATTACATTTTAATAAAAATTCAGTTTATAAGCATTGGAGGAGTACATTCATGTTATCTACTTTAAAGAAAGCATTAGTCTCTCTCATATATATATATATATATAGATACATAAACACATATGTATCTATATATATATATATGATTTTGTATAATACATTTTTTCTTAAAAATATCAGTCCAAAAATATCACTGTCCCTTTTCCCTGATGAAGGAAATTTTTAAATATACTAAGTGCTGGCACTTTGTAAATGGAAATTTTCAATCAATTCTAAAACAAATTTTCTTCAGCATTTTCTAGGGTCTGAACATAAATATAATAACTAAATATAAAAACTGGCTTAGGCTACATACCATTTTACCTGTCCAGGATCACAGTTTCCCTCATGTCAGCACCTCACAATAGCCATACAGTGACCATACATCAGTTTTGTAAACTTAAGCCAGTGAACATAATTATCTCCCATCTGTACTTAGCAACTATATTCTTCCATGGAAACAGTGACAATTATGATTCCAAGCAAATCCTAATAGATTTTAAATCCTCTCTCTCTCTCTGTCTCCCTCTCTCTCCCCCCTCTCTTTTCCTTCCTGCCTCTCTCTCTGTGTATGTATGTGTGTGTGTTTGTGTGTGTGCACATGTGTGCATTTGTGTTCTCTTGACAAGGTCCATAGAGATCATCATGTTGTGGGATAAGTTACTAGTGACACAGGAATTAGAGCAAGGTCAAGGGAGGAGTTTTAACAATTTCTTTAGAGATGTACAGTACTAAAAGTCAATTTAATTCATTTACTCATACTAGTAGCAAGATGTCGCAGAGAATCATGAAGCATGTGTGTAGGGGGTGATTAAATGCTTTATTTAAATGCTTATTTTTAAATTAAAATATAATTACATCATTTCCAACCTTTCCTTTTCTCTTCAACCCTTCCATGTCTTTCCACCCCCATATCTCCTTCTCAAATTCATGGAATCTGTACTTCTTTGTTTCGAGGTAGCACCCCATGGGATTTCCTCCTCCCATAATACCATGTCTGTTGGTGTTGTCATTGTTCCAATTTGTTTAGGCAGCCATATTGGAAAGATATCATAGCTGTAGCCTTCTGCCATTTCTAGAGGACTCAATATCACAGCAAACTTGCTGGTCTTCTATATATGGACATCTTTATGCCACCCTTTCATTATGGTGCCTTAGCCTTAGGTACAAGAACCACATTGTAGATGTATCCATTGGGTGTGAGCATCTCACAGTCAGGTGTTTCTGCCTTTTGACCATTTGTCGTTTTCTGTAACTGTCTCCATCTGATGTGAAGAGAAGCTTCTTTGATGACTAGCGAGAGTCACACTTGCTTTGGGTATAAGAATAAGTATTTAGAATGCAATTAGGAATTATTCTGGTGCAGTAGTAGGTTCTTCTCTACAGGCCTCACTATCACTATCCCAAAGGAGTTAAGTGGATTTCCATTGCCAGGGAAAACTTCTCTCCTGCTGAGTGAGACTAGACAGCCATTCATCGCCAAGATATGAATGCCACTAATGAGCATTTGGGGGTAGTTTGCTATGCTGGTCATTGTTGTGCTTCATAGGGGTAAAGATGTGTATGACCATTGGTTGCTGCCTTCCCTTCACATCTTGCATAATACCTTCCAGTCCGATGAAAGCTAATTCTCTAGGAAGAGACTTTCAGGTGGATCCACTTCCTACCTGTGCTGGAAGCACATAGTATCTTCAGCAATAGAGATATACTTTCAGTCTCTAAGAGGTAACTAAGGACAACAACAATGGCCTCTGTTGCTTGGAAGGTCTCTTGAAATCCCCTGATCAATAACTCTAAATGAGGTTTCTCATGTCTGCTACTGAGATTTTTTAAATTTTACTTTTGAGATTATAAAATAATTACATAATTTATCCCTTACTTTCCCTTCCTCCAAAACCTCCCACATACCCCTCCCCACTCTCCTTCAAATTCATGACCCCTTTGTTCACTAATTGTTATTGCATGCATGTATGTATATGTACATATATATATAATCCTAAATATAAGCCACCCAGTCTATATAATGTGTCTTATATGTATGATTGTATGTATGTATGTATGTATGTATGTATGTATGTTTTCAGGGCTGATCTTTGGCACTAGGAAATCAATTGCTCTGCTCTTCCCTTGGGAAGACCATTTCTCCAGCTCCCTCAGTTGCCTGTAGTTCTTTGTGTAAGGTTAAGGCCTCACGGACTTTTCTCTGTCTACTTTGGCAGGTCCATTAGTTTTGCTCTTGTTCTTGTTCTTGAGTTACGTTTGAGTAATCATTCTGGTCAGACTTTATGGGTGGAGCATCTGATGTTACTAGGAGATACAATCTCAAAACAAACTCCCTGATCCTCCAACTCTTTAATCTTTTCCCTCCCTCTTACAAAATGTTCCCTGAGTCTTAGGTGTGATGTTCTATAACTATATCCATTGGGACTAGGCTCCACAACTCTTTTTTCCCTTTTATTGAAAACGGATTTTTACTGACATATTATATCTTGATTGCAGTTTTCTCTCTACTCCTTCCTGTCCCTCCCTATCTACCCTCCAATCCAGATCCACTCCCTTTCTGTCTCTCACCAGAAAACAAACAGGTTTTTAAGGAGTAACGATATGATATGACAAAAACTAATTCACCAAAGTTGAATAAAAACAAGCAAACAGAAGGAAAAGAGCCCAAGAGAAGGCACAAGAATCAGGGACCCACTTGTTCACAGGCTCAAGAATCTCATTAAAACACTAAACTGGAAGCCATAATATATACACAGAGGACCTGTGTATAGAAGCGATTTGTATGAACCCCCAGTCTCTGTGAGTTCATTGGAGCTTAGATCATGTTGATTTACAGGGTCTTGTTTTCTTTGGTGTCCTTAAAGAGCAGAACTTAAGTCAAACCAGATATTGGTTAGTTACTCCCATCAGCTTTGTGCCACCATTGCCCTGGTATGTCTTGCAAGAACAACATCATTGCACCTCAAAGGCCTTGTAGTAGGTTTGGTATTTATATTTTTCTTTAGATAGTGTGCAGAATACCTTCTTGTACCAAAGATGCTAGCAAGTAGGAGTGAAAGCTCTTTATAGGCATCAGCTCAACTTCAACATATCAAATGAGTTGTGTAAATGTTGTCTTCAGCAACGGGGCCTTGCTGTCAGTTTGTAGAGAACAACCTATAATCTTGGCAACAGCCTGGGTTGTTTGGGAGTTCCCATGGGACCACTATGATCAACAACCCAAGTAGGTATAACTCAATCCTGATACTGTGGGCTTCATTTGAGGACAAGAGATGGCCAGTTGGGACTCTATCTTACCCATTATTTCGTGAATTCATTTAAATCACCTTCACATACGTATATATTTTAGGAAGTTTCTACTGTATTAGATTTCCAAACTGCCCCTCAAATGCCCCTTAATTTTAGCTGTCTCTCCCCATATTCCCTCCTTCAATTGCTCTTCCCTCTCCCCTACTTGATCCTCCCATTCCAATCCCAACATCCATGAATAATTACCTATTCTATTTCCCTTCCTAACAAGATCATCTATCTGTACCCTCTAGTCCCTTACTCTATTCTACCCTCTGGTGGTTCTATGAATTGTAGCTTCGCTATCACTGAGTTAAACAGCTAATGCCTGCATATAAGATACTACAACCACATTTGTTTTTCTGAGTCTGCTAATTTCTGATTAGCTAATTATGGATGATTTGTTCTAGTTCTATCCATTTGCCTGCAGATTTCATGATGTCGCTTTTTAATGTCTAAGTGATTCTTCATTGTATAATCTTCCATTGTATAAATGTACCACATTTTCCTTATCAATTCTTCTATTGATAACCATCTAGGTTGTTTCAAATTTCTGATTATTATAAACAGAGAAGCAATAAACGTGGGTGAGCAAATGTCTCTGTGGTAGTTTGAAACATCTTTTGGGTATATGTCCAAGAGTGGTACAGAGGGACCTTGGAGTAGACCAAGTCCCATCTTTCTAAGGAACCATTCCTTTCTATGGAATGCTGACTTCCATAGTGGGAGTACAAGTTTGCACCGCCACCAGCAATGGCTGAGTGTTCTCCTTGTTCCACAGCCTCACCAGTTTGAGTCGTCACTTGCTTTATTGATTTTAGCTATTCAGACAGGTATAAGATGAAATCTCAAAGTAGTTTTGATTTGCATTTCAATGATGACTTAGGACAGTGGTTCTCAACCTTCTTAAAGCTGCAACAGTTCACAAAATTATTTTCATTGATACTTCATAACTGTAATTTTACTACTGCTATGGATCGTATTGTATGTAATATATACTACGCAGATGGTCTTATGTGACCCTTGTGAAAAGGATGTTTGATACCTCAAAGGGATCCTGTGGAAAACCACTGGCTTAGAATGTTGAACATTTTTTAGGTATTTCTCTGTCATCTGGGTTTCCTATTTTGAGAATTCCTTGTTTACATCTGCACCTCATTTTTTAATTGGGATATTTTCTGATATCTATTTTTTTGAGATCTTTATATATTTTAGATATTAGCCCTCCATCAGATTTGGAGTTGGTAAAAAGTATTTTGCCATTCTGTAGACTGTGGCTTTGTCCAAATGGTAGTGTCCTTTGCTGTTCACACGATTCTCAGTTTCATGAGGTCCTATTTATTAATTGTTGATTTTAGTGCTTGTGTTAATGGTGTTCTGTTTGGGATGTTTTTCCTGTGTCATCAGTTTCAAGGCTGTTTCCCACTTTCTCTTCTATTAGATTCAGTGTATTTTGTTTTATGTTGAGGTCTTTGATGAATCTGGAGTTGATCAATGACCGTGCTTTGTGCTAATACCATGTTGTTTTTATTACTATCGCTTTGTAGTGCAACTTGAACTCCAGGATATTGATATCTCCCAGTTTTTTTATTCTTCAGGATTTTTTAGCTATCCTGAGTTTTTCTTTTTGTTTTCATATGAAGCTGAGAATTTTCCTTTCAATGTCTCTAAAGAATTGTGTTGGAATTTGATGGGGATTGCACTGAATCTGTAGATTGCTTTTGGTAGGATGACCATTTTTAGTATGTTAATTCCACCAATCCATTAGCATGGGAGGGAGATCTTTCCATCTTCTGAGATCTTCAAAGTTTTTATAACACAAATCTTTTACATTTTTGGTTAGAGGTACCCCAAGAAATTTTATATTATTTAAGGCTATGGTGAAAAGTATTTTTTTTTTTCTCAGCCTTTTTGTCATTTGTATATTGGAGCACTACATTTTTTAGATAATTTTTTATCTAGCTACTTTGCTAAAACTGTTTATCAGCTGTAGGACTTTCCTGCTGGAATTTTTAGGGTCATTCATGTATACTATCACATCATCTGCAAATAAAGATATTTTGAGTTCTTCCTTTCCAATCTTTACGCCATTGATCTCCTTTAGTTGTCTTATTGCTCTGGTTAAGACTTCAAGTACTATTTTGAATAGGTGTGGGGAGAGTGGATAACATTGTCTTGTTCCCGTTTTTAGTGGATTTGCTTTGAGTTGCTCTCCATTTAAGTTGATGTTGGCTGTGGGCATTTTGTAAACTACCTTTATTATGATGAGGTATGTCCCTTGTATTCCCAGTCTCTATAGACTTTCATCATGAAGTGTGTTGGATTTTGTCAAAAGCCTTTTCTGCATCTAATGAGATGATCATGTGGGTTTTTTTTGTCTTTCAGTTGTTTGTATGATGGATTACATTGACTGATTTTTGTAAGTTGAGCCATCCCTGCAATTTTGGGATGAAGCCTACTTGATCATGGTGGATGAGTTCTGTTGTTGATGTTGATTTTTCAAGACAGGATTTTTCTCTGTTGTAACTCTGGCTGTCCTGGAACTCACTTTGTAGACCAGGCTGGCCTCAAACTCATGGAGATCCACCAGCCTCTGCCTCCTGAGAGCTGGGATTAAGGCATGTGTCACCATCACCTGGCCTTGATGTGTTCTTGGATTTGGTTTGTAAATATTTTATTGAGAATTTTTGCATCTATGTTAATAAGGGAAATTTTTCTGTAATTGTCTTTCCTTGTTATGTCTTTATGTGGTTGGGTATCAGGGTAGCTGTGGCTTTTAAAATGAATTTGGTAATGTTCCTTCTGTTTCTATTTTGTGAAATAATTTGATGAATATTGGCATTAACTCTTTTTTGAAATCCCAGTAGAATTCTGTACTAAGACAATCTGGCCCTATGCAATTTATAGTTCGGTATGCTAAAAACATTGGCCCTGGGTTTCTTGTTTGTTTGTTTTTGTTTTATTGGGAGCCTTTTAATTAGAATGTTTCTAATTCATTGGGGCTTATATATCTGTTTAAAATACTTATCTGTTTCTTGATTTAATTTTAGTAAGTAGTATGTATCAAGATAATTATCTATTTCTTTTAGGTTTTCCAATTTGGTGGAGTACAGGTTTTTAAAGTATGTCCTTATCATTCTCTGGATTTCCTCAATGTCTGTTGTTCTGTCCCCATCTTGTCTCTAACTTTGTTGATTTGGGCATTCTCTCTCTGCATTTTACTTAATTTGGCTAAGGATTTGCTCATCCAATTGATCACTGTTTTTTGTTGCTGTTTTTATTTTATTTACTTCAGCCCTGAGTTTGATTATTTCTTGGCATCTACTCCTTTTGGGTGTCTTTTTTTTGTTCTAGAGCTTTCCAATGTGTTGTTAAGCTATGAATATGCAACATCTCCATTTTTTCATATAGACACATTAATACTGTGAGTACTCAAGATGTGAGCTCTCAGCATCCTGCTCTCATTGCCATGATAGGGAAGTATAAAGCAAAATAAACTCTTGATTCCATACACTGCATTGGTCATGGTTTTTTATTACAGCAACAGAAAAGTAACTAATGCAGGACAAAGAAAGAAAGGAAGGAAGGAAGGAAGGAAGGAAGGAAGGAAGGAAGGAAGGAAGGAAGGAAGAAAGAAAGAAAGAAAGAAAGAAAGAAAGAAAGAAAGAAAGAAAGAGAGAAAGAAAGAAAGAAAGGAAGAAAGGAAGAAAGAAAGGAAAGGTTGATTGGCTCTGTGCTGAATGAAATGGCAAAGATGAAAAAATGAATTTAATAGAATTTAATAGATAGAAATACTAAAGAAAACCCAACCTGGAATGAGAATAGAAATAAAAATTCAATAACAAAAGTAGGAAACTCAGTAGAAAGTCTTACTGGCAGAATGACTCAAGTAGAAGACAGAATATCAAGACTTGAAGATAAAGTAGAGGAATTTAATTGCTGACTTAAAAAGTACATTCAATTTTTCAAAAACATAAACAGAATATGCAATAACTTTAGGATACCATCAAAATACTGAATCTTTGAATTATAGAAATGGAAGAAGAAGAAAAATCCCAGCTCAATGGCACAGATCAGATATTACGATGTTCATAGAAGAAAATCTCCCCAAACTAAATAAAAATATAACCATAGAGAAGAGAAAGCATACAGAACCTTAAATAGATTTAACCAAAGATTAAGCACCACACAGCGTATTATAGTTAAAATTCTAAGTAAAAAACAAAGAAAACTTCGAGGACAAGTGACTAATAAAGGGAAAAACCATCAGAATAACAGTTTTCGCAGGGACAACTTTAAACCTGTGAAGAAAGAAATGCAGACTTTAGTCAACATTTCATTGAATCTGTAAATAGCTACACAATATTACTTTCGCAATATCATTTATATCAATTTGTGAGCGTGGACTGTACTTCCATTTGCTAGTGTCTCTCAATCTCTTCAGAGATTTAACTTCTTCCTTGTAGAGGTTTTTCACCTCTGTGATTAGGTTTATTCTAAAGTACTTTTAGTCTATCATGAATAGAAGTGTGTCTATGGTCTCTTTCACAACATGTCTGTTGTTGGTTTATAGAAAAGCCATGAATTTTTGTAAGATTATTATATATTCTGCCACTTTGTTGAGATTGTTGGTCATTTTAGCAGGTTTTGGTGGAATTTTAGGGATCTCATATATAATATCATGACATCTGAAATTAGAGATGGTTTGATTTCTTTGATTCCTGCTTATAACCTTTTAATTGTCTTCTCTTGTCTCAGTGGCTGCTGGAGTTCTTTGGGGACTCTATTGAAGGGCACTGGAGGCAGTAGGTAGTCCTGTGTTGTTCATGAATTCAAGAAATTCAGTAGACTTACCTCTGGATATTTTTATCTATTTAAAATGATTTTAGCTGTGGGATTGCTATACATAGCCTTTACTATGTTGAGAAATGTTTGCTCTAGTCTTACTCTATAACTTTAATCAAGAACACAGGATGGATTTTGTCAACAGGTCTTTCTGCATTTATTGAAATGATGATGTGATTTTATTGAAATGATGATGATGTCTATTTATGTGATTTATTACATTCATTGATTTGGGAATATTGATGCATTCCTGCATTGCCAAGTTAAATAAAGAACCTTGGCACAACTAATTAAAAAAAAAAAGAGAGATCACCCAAATTAGCAGAATCGTTAATGGACTGGGAAGCATTTATGAAACACATCAGGGAAATTAAATATTATTCTCTTTTTAATTAATTTTTTTAAGTTTTCATCTCCCATGCAACTTATAGAATATATCCCAGCCCCCTCCTCCCCTCTGCCGACCACCACCTCTGCCCATCTCCCCCAGATCTACCCCCATCACCACCCACAACATTTTATAAGGAATCATTTTAATAACCTATACCCTATTAAGTTAAAAAAATGAAAAAGGATAAATGGATAAAATTTAAAAATAAAAATAAAAATGGATAATTTCTGGATTCATGCAGTCCACCAAAGTTAAACTTAGAAGAGATCAACAATTTAAAATGAATCACAACAAATATTATGATTAAAACAGGACCAGATGGATTCACAGAAGAATTCTACCAGATCTTCACTGAAGATCTCCAGTCAAATACTCAAATATTTCTAAATTACACACACATGGGGAGAGAGAGAGAGACAGAGAGAGAGGGAGAGAGACAGACAGACAGAGAGAGACAGAGAGAGAGAGAAGGAACATTTCAGAACAGCCTTTACAATGCTGGTATTAGTCTTCTACCAAAACAAGGTAAAGTCACAACAACAACAAAGAAAACTACAGGCCAAAAGCTTAATAAACAAACTTTGAAAACTCTTCAGTAAAATATATGCAAATCAAATATGGGCATATATAAAAAATATAAGCCACAGTGAGCAAGACAAGTTTTACCTAAATGGAAATGTAGATGAATCTGCTATACTGTTGCCCATCATTTCATTTCAGGTTTTATGGAAATAAGAAAAAATTTAAGCTGATTAAGTTCCTCTAGAATGATCTTACACAGAGAATTTAGAGTAAGATGGCCAACATATATGAATTACAGTTCATAAGACCATGCTTTAAAGGAAAGAATAATTGAGAACTCTCTAAATCAGCAATTTCATGCATTCATATTTTATTACTCTTTATTTAATAAATAATTGTACAATGCAGATACATTGTAAAAATACCACATGTATATGATAAATGTTTCAGCTAAAAAGATAATTACACTCATTTATGAGATACAAAGTACATTGATGAAATCAAGGTAATTATTGAATTTCTACCTAAAATTTTTAACCTCTTTAGGAAGAATAGATACAACATATTCTATTCTGAGATATATAAGGCATTATGCTTAATTATATTAATATAACTGCAGCACAGATTACCAGAACCTATTCTGGCTAACACGACCAGTACTTCATCAAGAGGTGTGTGGGGAATAAACACTTGGACTTTATTCTATGTCCATTTGACCCAGTGGAGAGATTGACAGGTCCCATAATATCTCGATTTTTATGTGGTTGAGAAAACATACATTCCTGTAAGGACGGGAATAAATTACACATCAACCAAATATGTCTGATAGTTTCCTATACTTACATTCAAAATAGCATTTGATAACTATTGCCTTTTTAGATAACAATTGTTCTACCTGGGGTGAGTTAGTACTGTGTTGCGGTTAATTTTGATGTCCCTAAAATATTTCTTGACTTTGAGTTTGCTCTGTTTTCCTGAAAAGGGAACACTGACCCCCATATGAGTATTGGTCATTTGAATGGGCACAAGTCAGACTGCAATGTGTTGAAAATATTCAAAATGCACAGGCTTTTAATAATGAAAAGAAGGAAAGCAAAATAGACGAGCAAGTAATCATTTCATGCAATTTTGTAGAAATAATATGTCAATATCAACATAAGGAGTATCAAATTATACTAATATATGTAACCTCATGAGGTATACTGTGTCATATTATGACAGTATTATAATTCATTCTCAAATATCTGTTATTAGTATCATTGACTATAATATTATGAATTACACATATGAACATATTCTTAATCTTAATAAGTAATGAATCACCAGAAGTTATGACATGGAGCACATTACATATCCAGTAAACAGCACAGCTAGCACTATGATATTCTTGAGGAGAACTGAAAGGGGAGTAGAGAGGAAATGATCAAGGTTTTGTGGACAAGAATGTCCCGAAGACTCTTGCCATGGCCCCCAGGACCTCCTTATTCCGCAGGCTGTAGATGATGGGGTTGAGCATGGGTGTGAGGATAGCATAGAAGACAGCCAGAATCTTATCTTCTGTGGGTGAACGGAGACTCCGTGGTGGAAGATCAGTATAGACAAAAGGTGCATAATAAAATGTCACCACAGTTAAGTGAGTTGAACATGTGGCAAAGGCCTTTTTCCTTCCCTCTTTTGAGCGCATATGGGAGACAGCAAAAAGGACATGCCCATAGGAGGCTGTGATGCCAAGGAATGGGACCAGGAGAAACAGGCTTGTGCTCACAAACACCATGTACTCATAAACCCACGTGTCCATGCAGGCCAGGGGCAGCATGGCTGGGACATCACAGAAGAAGTGGTTAATGGACTTGGAATGGCAGTAAGGGATGTGGAGGGCGTAGACCGTGTGAGCTAAGGAGTTCATGGAGCCCAGTGTCCATGATCCTACGATCATCTTCAGGCACATCATTTTGCTCATGCGAATGGGATAATGAAGGGGGTGGCAGATGGCCACAAAACGGTCATAGGCCATGGAGGCCAAGAGCAAGCCTTCAGCACCTGCCATGGTCAGAAAGAAGAAGGACTGCACTCCACACCCCAGGAGGGTAATGCTTTTCTGACCGGAGAAGAAGTCGAATGCCATCTTGGGGACAGTGGTAGAGATATACATCATGTCCATGAGAGAGAGCTGACTGAGGAGGATGTACATGGGAGTGTGCAGCCTGGGATCCACCCGAATGAGGTGGATCATTGCTGTGTTACCAGACAGTGCCACAGAGAACACGAGGATGATGAGCAGCTGGAGCAGGAGGCCGGTTTGCGTGTGTGGAAACAACCCTAGCAAAGTGAAGTCACTGGAGCTCTGATTCCATTTCTCCATGAAAACCTGTTCCTTTATCTTTCTGAAAAAGGGACCTAAGAGCGAATTACAGTTATCACATGATACAGAACAGGAGAATGAATCCTACACTGAATTATTCTTCTAGCAACAACGCTCTGTTGAATTTATGTTGAAATCTGAACTGAATGTTTCTTCCTTCTTGCCTTGGGCCACATGCTCAACTCAGAAATATTTGCATCTTCATTTTAAAATCAAGGGTGGCAACATGAGTAACATAGCTCACACAATTCTCCTGAGATAACTCAAGCAAGCCTCAAAACCGCAAACTCACTGTACAAGCTGAGAAAGCCTCTGTCTTCTGCAGCACCTTGTTCCTGGCTCACTTTCCCCAATGACCAGACTCTAGGGAGATTCCAGGGACAGATCTGCTCTTTGGTGCACTGCCTCTCTAATTCTCTAATCAAACTTGGCCTTTCCTGAAAGTGCCCTGCACTCCCAACTCACTGTCCTTGAACTTGAAAGGTGTTGTCTGTGCTCAGATCCACACCAATCGTCAGATTCTATTCCTGTGTGTTCACTTCCATAAGGATGCTTTGTTTTCTATAATTTTCACAGACATCAATTAAACACACACTCATAAAGAAAGCCTTGTACAATAAAGCATAATACATGTCTCACACTGTATAGTATGTTTTTCTTTGTGTTTTACAACTGTAAATATTACACAAATAAGTCTAACTAGTACAAATGATGCTCATATGCACTGTTTCTTCCCCTTACTCTGCAGCTCAAGTTTTTACTCCATTAGCAGGAGTAAGAGGCCTTAAAATGTTCATCAGGGAAGAAACTGTGCAGGTGGACATTCTAGATTTCCTGGACACCAATATTTTTTAAAATGCTGTATTTTGCTCACTTTTTTTATATATATCGGAAAGTAGGTACATGGCTTCCTACTTGTACTCAAGATAGCATATGATTTGGAGAGTTGGTTTCCTCCCCCATCCTGAGGATCAAACTCAGGCCGTTAGGTTGGAGGCAAGTGTCTTTACTTGCTCAGCCATCTCAGCAGGCAAAATAACAAGGTAACGCTTGCTCTTATTTATTAATTGTTTGTGACAAATGTATTTCATTTGCACACTTTAAAATTATTCAACTGAGGAAAATAAAACAAAAGTTATTAGCCATATTTAGAATGAACAAATTAAAACAAGAATAACAGTTGTTGCTTATGTGTGTGTGTGTTTATATATTTTCCTAAATCTATAAATACAGCACGCTCAGTCTTTTTAAGGTTGCCAGTATGCATATGTGGGCACGAATGATCATTTGGAATTCATAACAAATTAGTATTGCAAGAGAGCAAGAGGAGTACACGATAGAGACTGGATGGAGGGAATGAGCATGGGAGATGATGTGACGGTATATTAATCCCCCAATAAATATTCATCTAGGAAGAATATAATGGATAAAGTATTCCATCTAGGATACTGTGTCCTACTTTTCTGTGGGCAGTTCTTGGCATGGGGCTTGCCTCTGTAATGGTGTCTCCTGATGCTTTGGCTCCGTGTCAGCTGATTCTTCTCTACGCACCCTCCAGACATGTACAATCCATTATTATAATTCATTGTCTTTCCAACCAATGCTTTGTTTCTACTATTACATAGTCTCAGTAAAAGAGTTCATGCTCTACATGTATAAACTCATGTGTCTGAGAAAAATACTTAATAGGCAGCCTGAGAAGGTCACAGGCTTGGGCAGTTAGGTTGGTTTACTGATGTACTTCAAAGCTAAAGAACACACGATGGAACATTGTGGAAATTACTCACATGCAGCTACAAATCACATACTAGTCCATATGTCTGTGGTGAGCAGAAAACAGTTGTACAACAAAGTTTGTTACAGAAAATTATAGTTATCTAATATATTTTATACTTTATATTATATTATATATGACATATATAATAAAAATTATATATTATAATCTATAATCTATAAAAATATAGTTATATAATAAAGAAACATTGACAATGAGGAAGGCATAGGCAAGAATCTGGCAGGTGTGCAGGACCACTTAGCACAGAGTAAATACGAGAACAGAAGAGTCCTGTGATCCTTGTCACATTTTAAAAATAAATACTTACATGCTGACTGGTAAACATGTAGTATAAATGAAGGCCACAATCACCAACGTTACTGTATACCTTCAAAATACTGTTATTGTGCCAGGAGGACTTCATGCTCTGCTCAGAAGCTCATGCAATACCATGCAATCGGTAGCACAAATCAATAAGGTGCTGCCAGGAGTAGACAAACAAATTCAAACATATTGCCTGATGCTGTAGGAGCCTTTGTATAAGAAAAACATGGTACACAAGCAGAGAGAGACAGCTGGCCCAGACCCAGCCCTGAGCCACTAGATACAGGCTCCACGTGAGCAGGTTCTGTGACGTCCCCTACTCAAAGTGTCGGCCAAGAAACACGGTGGGAAGGGAAGTAAATGAAGAAAAACACAATGAATAGTGGCTGTGAAGGGCAAGTGAGGGCAACTGTGTAGGGAAGAAAGACTTGCATTCTGAACTGGGTAAGATGGTAAAACAGGGAGAGTGGTGCTCTTAGGTACATTTCTAGACCTCATGGGGGATGCTCTTGTTCCAAAGGGAGCTGCCATGTGCGCCATCCAGAGAAAACTGGACAGAATATGGAATGTGAATATCTGGTGAGTTACTGGATTTAAAAACAGAGCCACACATCCCAGAAATGCACTGATGCCTGGGCACATGAGGACAGGGGGTTATCTACCTGGACATTGGCTCCTGTCTGATGATCATTGGGTATCTGCTCCCTGGCACAGCATATAATTAAAGTCAGCTGGCAAAATGTGTGCCTCCTGCAATGACTAAAACATTAACCTTAGAGATGATGGATTATTAACGTTCATACCGACAAAGATAACAACATAATATTTACAGCCCAGTCTTCTGCATCACACCTTGTGAATACAGAGGAACCTCTTAGGGTTTTCTTTTTTGGTCACAGGTTTACTGTAGATGAGGAAAGATTCCTGTCATCCTCTCAGGTGATTCTAAAATCCAGATTTAGACAGAGTCGGCACTAGAATTATGTTTCACCTGTTAAAGTTCTATGAAAGAATACATAGGTGTGTGCTCTGACATAGCTCCTCAATGGTTTGTAACTATGTTCTGAGAACATAGTTTGTTTCCAATGTTAGAAACTATCATTTTCGATGGTAACATTAGGGAACAGCCATTTTCATGGGGCCAGAGTCCCAAGAAGAAACATATTCTTGATTATATTTTAACTTTAAAATCTTCCATTGGTCCAAGGCAGATGTAATTTCAGTGTGCCCCTTGGTCATTCATAAAGACATGAAAACCACAGAATTGATTAAAGATCTGTCATGACAAGTCCAATTCCACAGGAGTTCTGCAAATGCAGGATGCTGGATTAACTCTGCTAAAGTTACAGGTGTGTACATATGCAACAGGGACACATAGTTAGCAAGAAATCTACAGGGCACAAGACTGAACAGGAAATTGACCATCAGAGTCTATGATTAGTCTTAATAGTTCTAAAGAACCCTGAGAACATGAACCTGATTGTGCTGTGTACATTACTCCTCAAGAAGTGCCCTTCTCCTCCTTCTTCTGAACCTCTGACAAACCTCAAGACCAGAAAAATATAACTTATTATAAATAAAATAATTTATTAAAAATAAAAATATATTTATTATCACAAACATCAAAACCAGCACACTGTGGAATTCAAAAAAAAATTATATTGTTTTTCTGTGTGTCTTAAGCTAACTTTTGCTTTTCTAATTTGTTATGAAAATGCTAGAAAGGGCTGCCTCGTCATTTGAAAACCATATACCTACAGAATATCCCCCTAGTTAACCACACCAAAACCAACTCTGCCCTGTAATGTCATCTGGACTCACCTTGTCCAAGGAGCCTAGGCTTGTATTTGTATTGGTGAGGAAAAGCACTTTACTACACAGCCTTCCAGATGAAAGTCCTTTGGTCTTGAGAAGTTTTCAACAGCCAGGTTTATTCACCTCCCCTGCCAAGTATGCCAGAGGATCATCTCCCTGTGCAGCAGCCACAATTGAAGGCTGAAAATCTGCTTCTTACACAAGAATCCCTTCTTCTTCTACCAAAATATCAGGAAAGAAACTTTCAAGCATTTTGTACTAGTCATCTTAATTATGATGAGACCAAGAGAACACCACGGACTTTCCTGAACTTGCTACATGCTCATTGCTCAGATAAAATACCATTTCTTACTAATCATGAATACAATACAGGAGACATTTAGATTCGCTTCCCACAGACTATAGTGAGAAAGACAGCATGGCAAAGTGCTGTATTTCATGAGTATAACCCTGGATCACTGTACCTAGGATGTTCCTCTATTTCCTCTAATTGATCCCTCATGTCTAAATCTACAGGGACCAAGTCTTGGCCATTTCTCCTGACTTGGTTACTCTGAGGTAGTTCAATTCTGAATAGCATTCTAGATGATTAGTAGCGAAGTTGAGAGAAAAGTTTGAAATAATTACATTCTGCAGTTAGCATATAAATTGGGCATAAGTGCCCACTTTATTAATAACAAACTTTTGATACTTAGATTTCTTTTCATTTTTAAATTTTTAAATTTATCATAGGATGAGCTTGAACTCCTATACCCCTGTCTCCAAATGTCTGGTATCCTAAGCTTAGATCTATATTTTTCATACTGAAGGATATTTTTGATGGTCATCAATAAGCCAGTGCAGATCATTCATTCTATTGCTGGTTTGACCATTTGTCACATTCATAAAAGCTGTGGTCACCTGGGAATTATGAGCCTCAATTGAAAAATGCTTCTACCAGCTTGGCCTGCAAGTAAGTCTGTGGAGAATTTTCTCGGTATATGATTGGTGTGGGAATGCACATGGGTCATGTCACCCCTAAACAGGTGGTCATGTGTTGTATCAGAAAACAAACTGAGCAGGTCATGGAGAATAAGCCATTAAGCAGCACTCACCCATGGCTTCTGAAACACTTCCTGACTCTTCACTCCTGCCTTGAGTGCCTGCCTTGCGAGCCTGTGATGATCAACTGCGATCAAAACATAAGTTGCTTTTGGTCATGGCCCTGATCTCACCAAGGAAACCAAACTAGAACAATTCTCTTCCCAGAATATGACAGGTTCACACTTCAAACACCTAGATGCTTATTTCACATGTTCTTTTACACATGGCTGTGCAGCCTGGCAGTGGAACACAAGCCTTTAATGCTAGCACTTGGCAGAAAGAAAACAAATCTCTGTGAGTTTGAGACCATCCTGATCTACAGAGCAAGACCCAGACAATCCAAGGCTGTGTAGTGAGGCCTTGTATCAAAACCAATTACCATGAGGATGGGCGAGTGCAAACTCCAAGGTCATCAGCTTGGACACAGCCTCACCATGACCAGTCTTCTAATACATTGCCGTAATTATTATGTGGATATAAAAGCAGATGTGTACATGGTTTTATGTGATGCTCTGATACATGTTTACATTGTGGATTATCAAATCAGGCTAAACAGCACCTTTATCTCCTGGAAAATTTCTCTTGTTAGGAACCTTCATAGTACCCTATGTATTTTTAAAAGGGGTTTTAAATCATTTTATCCAACATTTAACCTCCCTGTGTCATATAAAACCCAAACTGGAAACTTCCTGGAATCAATGAAGGAGGCCTTAGAAAGACCTCTGCAAATGAAGCTTAGAGAGCCTAAACTGGCCATCTCCTGTAAAGAGACAAAATGTCCAGTGGTGGGACTGGGCTACCATCCCAGCCACAAAAGATTCAAGCTATGAGCTATCTTCCCTGGAGGATCCACTAGGACAATGGAAGGGCAGAACACTATGCTAATGAAGGGAACCCATGACCATACACCAGGGCTGGCCACAATTAGAGTCTGGACAGTCAGGGGAGGACTTCTATAGTTATCCTGCTCTCCTCATAGATCAATGCCTAGCCCAATCCTCAACAGAGAGGATCCCCACAGTGGCTGAAGGGAGCAAATGCAAGGCTCAGGGCCAAACAAAATGCAGAGTTTCTGGAATCCCACAAAAGTGGAGGAGGGATTGCTGGGACCAGAGGTGTGGGGGACACCAAGAGAATAATTTCCATGGAGTGAACTGAACAGCACTCTTAGGGATTCATTGAGCCTGGATGGGCAGACATAGATCCTGCTGGGTACCCCAAATATATCTTGAGTTGCCTGACCTTGTGCTCTTACACAACTCATACAGACTGGAATTGGGGAGGTATCCCTGAACCTCTTGCCTGCCCTTAAGTTTCTTGCCCCTGTATTGGATTGCCTAGTCCAACACTGAAGTAGGGAATTATGCCTGACATTGTTCCATATTGTTGTACATGTTTGAGCAGCAATTCTGGGAAGACTGCTCTTTCTTGGGGAGACATGGGTAGGAATGGGAAGATGGGAAAGTAGATAGGGAAAATAGCGGGAGTTGGGAGGAATGAAGGGGGCAGAAGTGTGTTGGAATATATGAGACAAAAAAATCTAATATATAATTAATTTTTAAAAAAGAAAAAACTCAAACCATCTCTTCTCTGTAAATTTTGGTACCCCCTTTTCTTCTTCTCTCTGACCTGCCTCCACATTGCCCTTCCCAGTCTCATGACCACTGTTCTACTCTGTTCTTCTGTAATTTCCATTTTGTTTTACAGGAACCAGTGAGAGCATAGGATCCTGTCTTCAAATTTCTGGGTTATTTCTCCTAAGAGGATGATTACCTATGCCAACCATGTTACATCAAATCTCATTCTTTTCCTGGCTGACTATAATTTCATTCTCAGTGAACACCACATTTCAGTTGTATTTGTTTGTCTTATTTCCTGGGGATGGGCCCCAGGGGATTCTACATGGTTGGCAAACGCCCTACCTTGGTGCCTCATCTTGGCCCACCACATCTTCTTCAGGAATTCACACACTGATTGACACCTTGTTGAATTCTGTGTCTTAGCTGTAATAGATTTAGATATCGAGAACTGTCACCCTTCCGGCATTGTTCTTTCTGTTCAGGATCACTCTGACTATCTGGGGCAGTTAGTAGTTTCATATGAATCTCAGCATAGATGTTTCGGTCTCTGAGTAATGAAATGGGATTTTGACAGGTATTGTATTGAATCTGAAAATGGCTTTTGGAGAATGGTCATTTTCACAACATTACTTCCCTATTTGCAGATGATACGATGTTATAGATTCGTGATCCAAGAAACTCTGCTGGAGAACTTCTACTAATGGTAAACAAATTCACAATGTGACAGGACACAGAAGCAACTCATGCAAATGAATAGCTTCTATACAGCACCAGCTAACATTGATAAGGAGATCATGGGCACACTTCCATTTACAAAAGACTCAAAGAAAAGAAAGCCAAGGAAGTGAAGGGCCTCTCCAAAGCAAATTTTAAACCTTGGATAAAACTGATAAAGACAGTAGAAAATGCAAAACACCCTTTGCTCACAGAGAAGGAGAATTAGCGCTCTGCTCTGATTTTTATTGTGTCTTGCCATCATTGAGTTTGGGCTTAGATTGTTTGCTTCTTTGTTTTATAATTCTTCGGTTGCGTGGTTAAGCCATTTATTTTGGTCTTTCTGAACTTGTAATGTAGGCACTTAGAGCTATACCTTTTCCTTAGACCACTGCTTTTAATATTTTTCAGATTTTTTGTTGTGTTGTGCTTTCATTTTTATTTAGCTGCAGAATGTTTTTATTTTTATTTTCTTTGGCCTATTCATCACTCGGTAACGAGCTGTTTAACCTCAGCGAGTCTGTGCAGCTGCTAGAGACATGTTTGCTCTCAGTTTTAAGTTTCGTCACATATGATCAGATAAATACATCGAATTGGTTTTGTTTTCAGGAATGTGGTCTACTTTAGAGAAGCTTCCACATGTATATTGTTTGGTGTTAGATGGAATACGTTGTGGATATCTTTCAAGTCCATTTGATGCATGAAGTTATTTGATATTCATATTTCTCTGTTTTTAATCTAAATAACCTACACATTAGGGAAACTGAGGTACTGAAATGGCCTAATGTTACTGAGTTGGTGTTAATCTGTGTTTTAGTTCCAGAAGTATGATTTTTATGAAATCAGTACACCAGATTTTGACACATATCTTGTTTAGCACTGAAATATCTTCTTAATTCATTGTTCCTTTTATAAGAAAAAAATGTCCTTCATCTTTTTTGATGTTCCAGTTTGACATCTGCTATGTCAGATATTTGGATATGATTGCCTGCTTGCTTCCTTGTTCCATTTGCTTGAAGACAATACTTTCATTCATTATTTGACTTTAAGGTGGTGCCTATATTTAGAGTTAAGTAATTTACTGCACGTAAAAGAAAGATGGATTTTGTTTCTTAGTCCACTTGTCTAGCTTGTGTCTGGTGATTAAAAGCAAAGCTAAGGCCACTAATATTAAAATTATTGTTGAAAACTGTGTGTGGGTTGCCATTTCTTTGCTGCTGCTTGTCTTCTTAGTTGTACTTTGTGTTTCAGAAATTATCCCTCATTTGCTTTCTTTCTCAAATAGCTCTGCTATGCTTATTCTTCTCTCTAGTCTGAAGTATTGTTTCTGGTATTCTCCATAGGGCTGGTTTCTGAACAAGAATTTTTAGCCTGTATGTGTTATGGAAAGCTTTTCTTTCTCCCATAACACTGGCAAAGAGTTTCGCAAGTACAGTAGTTTAGTCGGCAACTGTAGTCTTTTAGCTTATGGAGTACATTGTTGTTGGACCTTCTGGTTTTTAAAATCATCATTAAGAAAATATCATTCTGATGGGTTTTCCTCTTACAGCTTTCAATACTTTCTCTTTGCTCTTTATACTTAGTGTTTTAAGTATAACCTGCCATGAGGAGTTTCTTCTCTGGCCTTGTCTATTTCATGTTCTGTGTGCTTCTTGGATCTGTTTGAATGTGTGTTTCTTTAATTGGGAAAAGTTTCCTTCTACTATCTTGTTGGAGATCTGGTCAGTGACATTGACCTGGGGTCCCTATCCCTTGGCTTCTCCTATAATTCGAAACTTTGTTCTTTTTATGATGTCCCACAAATTCTAAATGTTCTTTTCCTGTGTTTTTCTTCATATTCTCTGCTTCTGTGGTCCAAATTGTGAAGTCTTAAGACCTGATCTTCTGCACTTGACCCATTGAACCCATAAGGATTTCCCCTGAGATTTCTAAGTAGATTATTCTGCTCTTAAATTTCAATTTCAATTCAGTTTCAATTTCTACAAGTTTCCTATGTCAATCTCAATTCTATATCATGTTCAACATTTAATTTATGATTGTGTTTTCTTGGGTATCACTTAGGCATTACTAGTCTCTTTAAGTTTCATTTGTTTGTTTCTGTCTTCTATAAACATCTTGAATTCTTAAAAGTAGTTCATGATTATGTTTTAAGACCTTGTACTGGGTTGACAAGGCAATTCTCACTGTAGAGTATTTAAATAGGAACGGTGGATTTATGGGGAGGCATAATATTTGATGTTGCATATTGTTTGTCTTTTAGTGATGGGACCTGGTAATATGAAATTCTTTTACTCATTGAGTACCTGATGTAAACTTAGCAGGCGTGACTGGAGAACGGATGTGTATCCTTGACAACCCTGGAGGTCGTGAAGGTATGAGTAGAGATCCATAGGTTGGTCCGGGAAACTGGATGTAGGGCCCCAGGCTGAGTCTAAGGATCGAGTTGAGCTCAGATGGGTCAAAGTGAAGTGGACAGAGTCTCCAAGCAGGACCCGAACACAAGATGTGCTGGATCATAGGACAGATTTGGCATAGGTTGGGATGGGAAAAGATATGGTGGACAGAGGCACTGGGTGTGGGTAGGCTATGCAACCTGGTCTAATCCTGGAGCTAAGGAATCCTTCTAGTCCTTAGAATAGGGAATTTAGAAGCTTTATATTTCAGATTAAACCAACTATCTTTTAGGAGAAATTCCACCCTAGAATAGGAATAGTTATCCCTTGAACACCAGTCAATCTCCTTGAGCTCAACTTGGTTAACTTCTTGGACAAACATGAGCAACATTAATTGTAAACCCATTTGGTACCAGATAATATATAAAGACACAAACACATGTAAACAACACTTATATGCATTTACATATATGAGTGTCTATCGCATGGAAACATAGATTTACGCAGACACTTATTCTATGTTCCATTGAGATGATGATTTCATACCGATTTTGTAGTAACAGAACAAATAAAGTCATAAATCAGTTTTTCAAATAAATCACCGAACATGAGAGGCAAAGCAGGGAAACCTCTGGTATAGCCTCAGATGCTACATAATGAGACCTTTAGCTTGGAGATTGTTAATACCTTCCAGAGCATTGATATAGCAGTTATGATGATGTAGGTCACACAAGACATACACACAAGGGGCAGAGCACATGGCCATGTAAGGGAGCTAAAAACAACCAAATAGAACGTTGAGTTAGGCTTTGGGCATGGAACATTCAAGTCTCTGCAGAATCATTGGAATTCTGGTCATTCATCCTCTTCAGGTGCTGCTTCTTTCTGGAAATTTTCATTCACAAGAGGCACTAAAATATTTGTGCATTGTTAGTTTTGATTTTTATTTTGGGGAGATTTTCAAGAGCGCACATGATGTATGAAATATACAATATGTAGAATATATTTATATTGTGTATACAGTATATCTAGAATATATATACTACATATACTATATATATTCTATAGTATTACATATACTATATGTATTCTGTATATAAAGTATATAATGTTTATATTCCACATATCATATATTTCATATATATATATACTGTATATACAGTATATATATACTACATATGCTATATATATATTCTATATATGTAGTATATACGCTAAATATATAGTATATATATTCCACATATCATATATATCATTCATATATGTATGTGTGTATGTATATATATTCCATAACATTATGGTTTTCATTTAACTTAATTTACCCAAGCAATGTTTGTTTTTACTTCTGTGCAAGTAAGTTTCACATGCTCTCCATGAAATAACATTCTTTAGTATAATAAAAACTGAAGGTTAAAAGGATAAAAATTTAAAATTCTGCATTAAGGTCTCAACATTTTATTAAAGTATAATTATTCCTTTTATCTATATCACAAAGTTTATGAAATTCAATTATTAGAAGATAAGTTTATAGTGCACTTAATACTTTGTCCATATTTTTCCAGAATATTCTTTCTAAATATTTTGTGCTGTTTGCAGTCTATGCACATCATAAGGTTGAATTCCAAAAACAACTTGCAAATTTTTAAAAGTTATTTCTTTTTCTTTTTAGATTATACTGTAATATCTCTTTTCCTCCTTCCCTTTCTTCCCTACAACTTGTCTTATACAACTTTCTCTGATCTCTTTCAAAATTTGTGGTTCATTTTTTAGTTAATTGTTACTACATGCTAAAGATTTGTGTTTGTATATATCTTTTCAAGCCATCTGTTTTTTAACATAAAAGGTGGGTTTTCCCCAATCTTATGTCAGTTAAATCAACTCACAAATAATCTCAATTCCTGGGATCGTATCAACAGTAGTGTCACTATAACTTAAGTACTTCCATAATCCTTCAGGGTACTGGGAATCTTCATAGGAAAGGTGTTTGTTATAAAATTCTGACAATAACCTATTTAAAAGGTGAGAGGAACAGATTTTTCATTAACTAAAATCAATAGCATATGCTGGTGATTTACCATCAATGCAAATCTGTATTGCACTCCAATCAGAGAGAATATAAAAGGTTGTAAGTTCTACAAAGTACAACATAATCAAAATAAAAAGTCAGTGGTGTGAAATCAACATAATCATCAAGCTCAAAATTCTATGCTGAGATCTCCATGAGAAACTGTATGGTACAGAAGTGTATGATACAGAAGGTCCAGGACCCACCAATAATGACCCCTCTTAGCCTGACAGTAGAGTTATGAAATGCCAAAATGTATTGCGATCACTGTAGAAGACTATACTGTGAAAGACAAATAATGAATTTCCACCAGCCACAGCTTCCTATGATGTCTTCTTATTTTATATTACTGCTTGTATGTATTTCATGAAATGTAACAATTATTAAAACTATTGGATGTGATATGACTAAAATTTCCTAAAATCAAAATATACCTTTCTACTTATTGCTATTAGTAAAATGAATGAACCAGTTTTAAAAGAAATAATTTCTCCTTCCAGTTATTTTTGGTAATTACTAGAACAGTTTGTATGCATAATTCTAAAAAAATGTACTACACATACATTAACACATTTTCAAAGTTTCTTAGCTAATGTCTTAATGCTGCCTTAATACAAAATCACATAACTCTACCTTGGGTTATGTGTGTATGGGTAGAGATATTTGCCTGTGTACAAAACCACATTATTCTCTCAAGTAAATGTGTGAACCAGGCTAAGAGAGTGAGTTTCCAAGGAGTTAATGGGTAAGCTTGTTGCAATGAATTTTGTCTCTAATAGGTTTTATAAAGAGCATTAGTCAGTGTTTCATCATTATGATCAAATGCATGGCAGAAAAGAACTTATACGAAGGCTCATTTTGGAATACATTGGGAGATTCTTTAGAGCCTTTAGAGTGGAATTGTCAACGTATATTGAAAGCAACTAAGAAATACTAATTGTCTTTCCAGAGAAACAAAGGGTGCTCCCGAAATTTACAACATGGAAAAACAGAAAACACAAAGATGCAGACACACTTCTACTCATCATTTATTCAAAACCTTACTTTGGACCACGTTTTTACAGCTAAGAGAACATCTTTATTCCGGAAGCTGTAGACGATGGGATTGAGGGTGGGTGTCAGAATAGTGTAGAATATTGCCAGGAACTTGTCCTGGCCTGGAGTGTGGTATGAGGGAGGTCTCATATATGTGAAAATGAATGGCACATAGTACATTATGACCACAAGCATGTGGAAGGAACAGGTGGAAAAGGACTTCTGCCGAGCCCCTGATGACTGCATTTGGAAGACAGTGAGGAGAATCTGCACGTAAGATATAGAGATCGCGGAGAATGGGATCAACAGGAAAATGATGCCACTCACATAAACTCCTCTCTCATAGCGCGACGTGTCTACACAGGACAACTTCAACACGGCAGGGGCTTCACAGAAGAAGTGATCAATGGCCCTCGAGTGACAGAAGGGCAAGTGGAGGACAATAGCCGTGTGAACGGTGGAGTTGAGCATCCCCACAAGCCAGGAGCCTGCAGCCAGGAGCACACTGGAGCTGTCCCTCATCAGCACAGGGTAACGAAGTGGGTGGCAGATGGCCACATATCGATCATACGACATGGCTGCCAGGAGCAGGCACTCGCCGCCGAGCAAGGTGAGGGACAGAAATATCTGGAAGCCATAGCCTGCAAAGGAAATAGTTCTGCTGCCTGACAGAAAGTCGGCTATCATTTTAGGCACGATGTTGGAAATGTGCAAGATATCCATGAAGGAGAGATGGCTGAGCAGGAAGTACATTGGCGTGCGGAGCCGGGAATCCCTGCGGATCAGGAGGATCAGGAGGGCATTTTCTGTCAGACTCATGATAAAAATGAAAAATATAAGTGAGAAAAAGACGAGGCTCGTTCGGGAAGCAGAGAACAGTCCCAAAAGTATGAAGTCGCTGCTGAAAGTGTGGTTCTCATGTCCCACCATGTCTCCTCCTAGTTAACCTGCACAGAAATGGTAACTGAATTAGAAAACAGTAGTTAGGCTCACTTATATAGGTTTGCATAAGAAAATGAGTTCCTGCGATTTGTATTCAACGTCAAGGGTCTCAAGGAGGGTCTCAGAGTGGGATGGTTGAAGAAGGTACATATTTATTTGTTCTAGCAAATGATCATGTTTAGTATGCGATGGACCTTCTTTATATTTAAGATCTCAGAGTGGCGACTAATTGCATACGCTTTACTTATGTCCAGTCATTTCTGGAATATACCTTCCACTTCTGCACGGACCACACAAGCTCTACTGATGATCCCTTTGTTGGGGCTCAGTGCCTGAGCTCTCGGTTGAAACTGGGCACTGCCAAACCAATCATTAACTAACTGCATTGACACACAACCTTTTCTGCTCTTCTGTACTCTGTGGACCCTGACAGTTTGGATTAATTAAAATGAGCTCTGGATATGACAGAATGAATGAAGAGTAACGTCAGCATGAATTATGATGTGATTTTGGGCTGAGATTAATACAATGGAAGCTTCATACAATGAAAGAAATACTCATGATTAGTTTTCCAAACTACTTCTTCCAAATGAGTCTGTGATTAAACGTGTGTGTGTGTGTGTGTGTGTGTGTGTGTGTATGTGTGTGAAAAACAGAGATGGAGACAGTCACTCTAGATCTAAAAAGTTCTTCTTCATGAAAAATTCTTTAGGCTCTTTAACTGACATAGTCCAGTTTTAGTTAGCATAGCTCCCTGCATAAGTGTCTTAGCTGATCCCTACCTGGGAATCCATACGTCGGATTGATGGTGCTTTCCACTCTGTGAGGAAGGCCATGCATATCTCATTATTTGCTCCACTAAATTCAGCCCACTTTGAAGTTACTTTCTAGTTTGAGGCACAGCTTAGCTCAGCCTCCTACAGACTATCTACACTGTATAGTACTTCCTATCATGTGCCTTTCTTTATTAATTTACTAATATGTACAGGCATGCACGCAGGTGCACATGTATTGTAGGGGTGCACAGGTGCAGAGGTTCTCAGACCATGTCTTTTGAATCATTTATCTCCTTCCATGTTTTAAAATTTTTTCATTTTGGGCCTTATAAATAGACTATTTCTCCTCTTTTTCTTTTTTGTACCTCAAACCCCTTCTTGCTCTTTTCAAATCTATGACTTCTTTTTCATTTATTATTGGTGTGTGTGGTGTGTGTGTGTGTGTGTGTGTGTGTGTGTGTGTGTGTGTCTGGTTATGTAGGTAAATGAGGACAACCTGATCAGTCTGTATGTTTGTCTTCAGAGCTGACCATTTGGTTAATTAATGGATAACCAACAGGTATGCTCTTCCCTGGGGAAGACTATTCTCCCCTCTCATCAGGCCTTAGGTGCCTGTAGCTCTTCATGTGGGCTGAGGCCTCCTGAGAATTCTCCTGTCCACAGTAGCATGTCTACTGACATTCTCCTTGTTTCATCTACTTTTTACATATGTTTTTAGGATCACTCAGGTCCAGGTTTGAGTGACGAGTGCCTCCACCTGCTGGGCCATCTAGCTGCCCCATTTAGTACTGTATGGTATTTCTTAGAATATACTAGAGGTCCCTTAACTTAAAATTGCTTATACTATGTTTTTACTTTTCTACCCTCTCTCTATTCTCCATATAAATTATGCTAACTCATTTAGTGTTTAACTGCTATTCATCATTCACTAATATTGATGAAACTATATACATTCTTATGTTAAATAGTTATTCACTTTGCTATTATTTTATATAAGCATTTTGCTGTAAATCAAGCAAAGGAAAAAATCATTGCGTCTGTTTTTTTTCCTGAAAAGTACTTTTGGAAAATTATTCAATATAGAAATCTTGGGAAATACCACACTTAATGGCATACTTACGTGAGAGTGGCAGTTTTACTTCTGGTACTCTCTTTAGACCTGTAAAGGGACCCCGCATAAATTTAATCATAAAAGCTTCAAAACTCACTCTCCTGGGGACCAGCTGCTTGGGCTATGGGTGTCACCAAGTGGTCCTGCTTACTTAGTGTGCACATGATCCTGACTTTAATTCCCAGCACTGAAAACAAACAAAATTGTTGGTTCCTAAAAATTTACCCACTAGAATGTAATCAGGCATCTGGTAAACGCTGCTGTGAACTCATTCCTAAGATGATGTGTCAGGTAGGTATAATAGACATGTATACTAGGAATTGGAGCACTCTTAGCTCAAATATATGCTTTAATATAACCATATGCACTAGATCTTGTTGCTTTAAAACAAAGAAAAGTTAATAAAAAATAAAGCATCCTAAAATATAGTTTCCCTTTCATGTGAACGAAATCCTGAGCAGTTACAAAACTATGTAAGAATTTGCATTCAATTTTCTCTGAAATCCAGTCAAGATGATACCAGTGTTTGTTCATAGAGTTATCTTTATGATTAAATGAGTGATATTAAAGACTTCACTGATGGAGAGAAACCAGAGCCTAGACTACCAAGTCCTCAGCAAAAATGAAGCATAGTGTTGTTACAATTGACATAATACAGTCTTCTATACTTGTTGTGTTCTAACTATTGATATTTCTGAATTGTTTTAATATTCCATTCAACTAGTTTAGACAGGAGGGGGATAACGGGATTAGGAAAAGATAGTGAGAAAAACTTGACTATGAGGATTGCAGGATGTACTGCAACCAGGAGAGCTTCTGCTAGGCTATCACTCCTTGTCTAGTTAAGTGGGTTTGTGGGCTCCCTAGAAAAGAAAGAATTCAGCATATTGGTGAGAATATCCGGGCAATTCTCACTAAGATATACACATGAACATATGCTGGGAAGAGCAAAAGTCACGCCTGAATCAGCCAGTGAGCAGCTCACAAGACCATTTTACACCAAGTGTCTGTTTTTGGTGCTTTTTGCACTCTAGCTACATGCACTCTCTGCAGAGTTACCGTGTGTCCTCTTCTTTCTACTGCCAGCCAGATTTAATGGAATCCTATATCTCACAATGTAATCAAGTCATGATGCCTGAGACTGGACTGCTACACTTAATCCCCTGTAATAGCCTTCTCCTAACAGTGTCAGGAGTGGGCATTTATACTAACAGAGCTCTTGGGTTCAGAATGGTGCCATTCTGTACCACTGACAAAGCTCCCAATCTCCTTACCTGTGTCCTCTTCTATACACCTGTACACAAATCAAATTTCTACAAGTTCTGCCTCTGTAATCAGTGTTCTTTTAGTATGTCCTCCCAAATCTTATGAGCCATGTGCAGAAACGGTGATTCTAAATGTGCATTTGTCCCATTTCAACTTAGCAAAGCCTTCACAGATTAAGTACCAGGTGTGTAGTTTTGTGCTACTCATTCTTCCTAAAGACAGAGAGTATGACTAACTGGTGTTGATCTCCAGTTATTGTCCATGAGGGTTGGACTAAAGCAGCGTACCTTCTCTCTTCCCTTTCACTAGGGTTCAGCATATATATTATTATGTATATATTGGAATGGAAGGATTACAGGAGCAGAAGCTGTGAGCCCACTACCCCATCAAATGCACTGTTCACTCTCAATCACAGCACCTGCCCCAGGTCGTCAACATCAGTACTTACTTCCTGTAACAATTTTTTAAAATCTTGTTTTGTGTTAAGTATTTACCTGCCTGTCTCACTGATGACAGAAGCTATTTGTGCTGAACTATATACCCAATAACTCCAAATTACAGTGTTTTAAAGTGTTTCCTCATAGAGTAAGGTGGGCTGAAAGAAAGGAAGAAAGGGCTCATGAGAATCAAGATGGGTTACTTTGCTGTCTGTTGGTTCCACTTATCTTTTCTACCAGAAAAACAGAGGTTGTAGAAAGAGAAGTTTTGTTGTATTTTCAAGATGAAAAAGTGCAAAATACTTACCATGTTCTTGGCATTATTATCCAATTCCAGCAAGGGTGCCGTAAAACCAGGCTAGAGCGAAGAGGGGAAGAAATGGGTTTGCTGATAAACATGCATGTGTCTAGCACTTGGGTAGTAGTGTAGATATTACACTAGTCTTGTGACTAACAGTCTGGTAAGAAGGAAATCTTAACAGGATCTTTGTCTATATAAAAACATGTAAGTATGAGATGTGGCGTGCCTGCATTTGAGAGAGCCCCAGTTCCTACCTTCTCAAGCACTGTGCTTGAGCACTCTCTTGCAGAGATAAACTTGCTGAAGCTATCAAGCTAAGTTCTCACCTTTGACCTTATCATAATACACTTTCTGCGAAACCCATATTTGACGAACATTCTGAGCAATCAAGAGATTAAAATCTCTACGCCAGCAGCACATTAGAATGATGTCATTTCAGATGGAGAAAGTGAAATGTCCACTGTGTTTGAAGCACAAAAACTGCCAAAGGATAGGTCTGGAGGTTGACAGTCTAAACTCTAAAATGGTAAATACTCCCCAAGTTAGCTTGGAGGGAATGAGGCCACACAGACTGTGAACAATACCAAGTCTCCTACAGGTCTGATGGGCTGTAAGGGGTGTCGACAATGATAAGCAACTCAAAGTGAAGGGCAACATCCAAGTCCCATCACCACGTTGGCCCCAGAGCTTCTTGAGCCTACCTGACTGATGTAGCCTCACCATGGCAACCGAACTGCTCACCATGGCTGTCTATCATTTTTGACTCGAGGAGCATTAGCTTCATTACCCATAGCCTTTCTAGATCTGTTTATGTCACTTCTCATGTTTCATTAGTAAATTAACATTGTCTCTCATTTTGCTAGAGTTAATGAAACAAAGCAAAAAACTTGTATTCCTCTCATGTTCATAGTTTTCCGAAGTTACTTCTACTAATATTTTGTTGTTTCATTTATCTGCATGGAACAATTGCATTCAATTAATTTTAGAATGTCCAGATGGTTTATGAGAATATCATTCATTAGTTTCCAAAGAGATATAATATACTAGATATATAATAATTACAGAATGCTATCCATTTTTAACAGAGTTAATAGTAATAAAATACTGACTAATAAAATTAGTAAATTGGATTCAAAAGATCTAGCAGGAGAATAGCCAATATTCAGCATTTATTATAATTGCTTGCTACTCTGAGCACTTGCTTTAGCATGCAAACTTGGGTAGTCTTCAGTCTGATACTAGCCTAGTCTGTTGTATTCAAACCATGTAATTCTCATTTTGTACAACATAGAAGTGAAAAATGCTGTATTATACTGAAGAATTTCCTGTCTTTATTCTCCAAATGTTTATTCCAAAAAGATAACATGACTCTCCGAAATAAACTTTTGAGTGGGCAAATGTGTTTTGTCCCGTCTGCTTAATGAGAACAATCTTGAAATCTCCTATCTTTATTTACTACTTCCAGGGAATTATTTATATATTCACAATTTAATCTATTTCCTAACTAATCCATTTCCTAAATGTTATTTCCTATAGGACATTTCTAATTTCCTATAATTTGCTTACTTCCACAGAAAATGTCTACCTAATTATTCCAAAGGTTTCCAGGTTTTCCATTCGCCATGTATACATTTGAAAACTCTCTTCCCATAGGGCTCCATGCTTTCTGCAGAACAGATGAATCTGTTCCATCCAGAAGCAGCCAACTGCCTCAGGGCATCACACTCAGTCTGTGGGAGAGTGTTCCATGATTCCACTGACTGCTGCCGTCCAGGACTGGGGGTGGCACAGCATGTTCCAGCACACGGTGAATCTCCCCACGCATGTCCACAGGACCCAGTCTCTCCTCCCGCCTCACTACTGACCACATCAGAACATACCGGATTCCCTCACAGAGCAAATTTTTCCTCTAGGTTCAGTAGTATAAGAGGCACCCACACTCAGGATGCTGAGCTCCTGCTTCTGTTATAAATAATACCTCTATAGACATGGTGGAAGATGCCTCAGTTCCAGCATCCCCTCAGAGCAGCTAGAAATGGGCGAGGAGTCATTTGGATGCAGCTTTGGAAACAGGGAAGAGGTCTAGGCTCCTTGAAGTGCTCGGTGTATGGTTTCTGGGGAAAAGCAGCTGTCCTCTGCTGAGCAGCACTGGGATCTGGGTCCCCTGAGAGTCAGGCGGGCAGTCAGAAATGGCCGTGAGAGACAAATGAGTACACTGCAGCTGAGTCCCTGCGGTGAAACAGAGAGTGCGAGCATCGCGTCATCACAAAATAAACCAAATACATAAGTGAACGCAGCATTCTGTGACTCCACTGATTTAGTTATCATAGGTATAACTAATTTTTCTCTATTTTAGAATGCCAAACAAGATTTTAAAACAGTTCTTGTTTAGGAACATCTTACAGGATTTGTGGTTTGTAGTGGGAAACGTAGCTCCAGATGGCTGAGAACTCACTACATAGCCCAGAATAGACTCAGCTTGTGGCAATCTCCTGCCTCAGTATCCCAAGTACTAGAATTACAAGCATGTCCACATAGAATCTTATCTTATAACTATTATTTTATTTGTCGAACTACAACATGAGGACCACAGAGATTTCCAAGGTTGTCTAGCTTAGCTTCCAGTTTAAGCTGGTCCTGCTGTCAGGATTGTAGTCTAAATGAAATACATCATATATCCAAAAATTCACTCATGTGCATCTTTCAACAGGGCAATCCATTTCTAATTCCTTCTT
>JAMJFZ010002428.1:0-66208 GCA_026225945.1 Cricetomys ansorgei
GCACTTGAGAGGTAGAGGCAGGAGAGTTATGAGTTTCAGGACAGATAAGCACACACTTTTTAAGAAAGTGAGGCACTTTCTCAAGAAACAAAACAAATAGTAGTAAACTAACTGGCTGTTTTTCTCCCACCATCCAAAAGGTTTTGATAAAACTGCTTGAACTACATTTATTTCATGGTTTCAAAACACATTTTATATCTTTAAACAACTTTATCTTTACAGGTGCTCAAAACATCCTGAATTGGCAACAGAGCCACTATAACTCTGAGTCATTTTAATAGGATGCCAGCATTTTTTATTAGCTTTCTCGGTATGACAAGATATTTGAAACTATTACATGTTTGCCTTTCCTTTAAAAAGAAATATAATCAGATAATAATTCTTAGGGTAATATAATCCAACTGTAATACTGTTTTCTACAAACCCACATATTTGATAGGTATGTTGAGGACCAGTGAGATTGGTCAGAGTTAAGGCAAGATGAGAGGGAATGGTGGATGACAAATTTTAGAGGAAAGTGCACACTCTGATCAGATGGAAGACTCTTTGAAAGACTCTCAGTAAACACACACACACAAACACTTGTTTTGGTACTGGGGAAAGTGTTAAGGTTAGCAAACACGACTATCATGAATAATGCTTCATAAACTAGAGCTTGTCATCTTCTGGTGAGTGCAATTCTCCTTAAACTTGTGTAGGCTTGCTTTCACATTTTATAGGAGTGGCCCTTTGGAATGCGTAAGGTGTTTCCACTTCATACTCCCAGTAGGCTCACTACAAATTATGGCCCCTGAAGATCTTGAACCACTGTTACTTCTTCCTTTTTTCTTTTATTTTCTTTTAATGTTGGTTTTCCAAAACAGAGACTGTGTATCTCTGGCTGTCCTGGAACTTGCTCTGTGGACCAGGCTGGCTTCGAACTCAGAGATCTGCCTGCCTCTGCCTGAAGAGTGTTGGGATTAAAGGCGTGCATCATCACTGCCAGGTTTTACCACTGTTACTTTTAAGGCGTGACTTGTTTCTCAAACATTTTCTCAATACTTGTACTCTCATTCAACTCCATTCCTAGTTATTGGGGTACTCCTCAGATCTTAAAGCCTTTGAATGTGTATCTGGAAGACAATTAGTGCTTATCTATTGTTAGTGCCTCCTTATCTGTCTTTACTATCAATCAACAGGAAGGCCTCAGGACTAGGTTTTCTCCATAAAAATGTGTCTTAAGTCACAACTTTTAATTTGCTTATTCAAGCCTTGGCTGCCTTAACTAGAAGATAAACTCTGCCTTCCTAGAAGGCAGAGAACAGAACCTAACCATATTCTTAACCCCTGTGACTAAAAAAAAAATTTAAGGAGAAACAGTAGGCACTAATACTTAAAAATTGAAAAGAACATTACATGACTCTTTTTAATTGTGTCTCACATTAACCATTGGAGGCCTACCAAACGTTTCGGGAGGGAAATCTACACGCCTAGGACGTAGGAAGCATAGCAGCAAAAACCAAGAAATCTCCAGCTCTTCAGCCCCTGGAAAGAGGAAGGTTCCCCGGATATCCGGGTTGCGCGGGGCGGGACGACGTGCTGTAGCCACGCCCCTCACGTCCGCTTTTCCCCGTCCTTCTCCGCACTGTGACGTTCCGAGGGAAGCACGGAGCGTAAACAGCGCAAGGCATTTTGGGAGCGGGATTGTTTCGCGCAGGAAGCAGGCTCCATTTTAGCGCCGCCCGCCCGTCGCCTTCTGTTTCTCTCCCCTCTTCCTTGTCCGTGTCGTGGCTGATCCCCCTACTGGAAGGCTGAAGGCCGGGCCGCCCTAGACCAGAGAACAAGGTGATAAGGGGAACCGAGGACCGGAGGAAGGGTGCGCGTAGGAGCTGAGTGGCGCAGGTCAGGTCGAAGCGCGCGGCCCGCCGGACGGACTGACGGACGGACTCGTGCGCCTGCGGCCGCGGCTGCGGCGCCCGCGCGACTCGCGTCCCGGCGGCGGCGGTGGCGGCGGCGGAAGCCGGAGGGCAGCCATGGCGGCGGACAGCCGGGAGGAGAAAGGTGAGTGCGGAGGACGGGGACCCGGGACATCCCGGTGAGGGGACAGTGTGGCCGCGGCCCGCGGGCGGGGCAGGAGGTTAGGGCCTCGCGCAGAGCTGGCGGCCGCGCCGTGACCCGCTCCCTGGGGAGGCCTGGCCTGGCGTCCTCCCCTCCTTGGGGCCTAACACCTCGGCCAGGACTTTGCTTCAGTCCCATCTTCACTTCAGACTTTCCATCTAACTGTCCCGGGAGCGGTTGGGAGAGGGTCTGCTGGTGAGCTTCCTGCCCCCAGGCATGTTTTCTGGTAGGATTATGCGGATGTAATGCGTATTTCCTGAACTATCCTTCTGGCTGACTTTTCTGAAAACAATCTTATGGTCAGCGCTGATAAGACTAGTGAGTAGGCTAGTTTAGATGATACGGTGGATTATTAATCTTGAGAAATATCTGTAAGTAACGTCTAACTGTTCTTTCAGATAAGCTAGGAATTGCTTGTTTTATACCTCGAGTACTTTGGAAAGGAAGATGCTAGGAAAAAAAAAATTCACCCCCCCCCAAAAAAAACAAAAAAACAAAAAAAGTTCTGGCAGCTGATCTTCCAGAAATATAGCGCATAGCTCCCAAAAGGTACAGCCAGGAATACATAGGTGCAGCTTATAGAAACTTGGAGAGATAAAATGGAAGAACCTAAGTTGATAAAAAGTTATTTGTTTTGAAATGCTGACTTCCCAGAGACCACCGATGCAAGTCTAGACTCTAGATCAATACTTGGCTGGAGACTAGCCTAGATTGGATGCTGCCTTGAGATATTTCTCAGCCCTAGGGCTATCATTGGCAGTCTTGGAAGAGTTATTTATGATTAAAACACAGCACAATTGCCACCCTGTATTTCTCAGATCTCTGTGCCTCATTAATTTGGGATGGTGATTTGTTAAGTGGACTGTAAAGTCAAGTTAGATGAGGCTTTTTCCGTTTTTCTGGTCTCTACGTCAATAGGGTATGCTTTGATGAATTGCGTAAGGATAAATGCAGACTTTGGAAGTGGATGGGGTGTAAATATATTTAAGATAATGCCCTTGTTATGAGCAGTTCTTTTTTGTGATGGTGATTTTTTCCAAAGGGTTTCTTTGTATAGTCCTGGCTGTTTGGAACTCGATTTGTAGGCCAGGCTGGCCTCAAACTCAAGAGATCTGCCTGCTTCTGCAAGTGCTGGGCTTAAAGTTGCCACCACCTCCAGGCTGAAGCAATTCTTGATCCACTAATTGCAGTTAAACTAAACCCCAAAAAGTTGGTTCTGAGACATCCTGTAGGAATGTGAACAAAGAATTATGAGTAAAGGAAGCCGCTTTTTTTATTAATAAAGTCAGTTTTAAAAAGATCCTAAGATCATTTGATCAACAGTGAAAGATTTGGGGGAACTGGGAGGAGTGGAGAAAGGGAAGAAGAGTCTGGATGTATTGTATGAGAGAAGAAAAATAAAATAAACAAGTTGAAGATTCATTCAGACTTTGTCAGGATAAGATTTATGGTGGGTTACAGTGGCTGCCTGTGTAGGAGGTGAACCAAAACACAAAAGCGAATAAAATTCAGTTTTCAATATATTGTCTGTTAAAATGAACACACTTAGAACTGAAGTAATGCACAATGAAATGTAATGATCATTTAGCTTTGGATGTGAAGATGCAGAACAAACACATAAACTTTATTGTTGAGAAGTAGTGGTGTCACTTGTCACCAATGCTTAGAATATTCGGAAATAGTTTTAAAAACTTATTTTCTCTAACTATGCTTCTTTGTTTAAATTTTTGCACAAATGATTTTTGTTTGTTTGTTTTTCATGACAGTTACAATATTCCCTGTTGTAACTCTGGCTTTCCTGTACCTCGCTCTGGAGACCAGGTGAACTCTCAAACTCTCACCTGCATCTGCCTCCTAAATGCTGGAATTAAAGGCATACTCCATCAACACCCCCTCCCCCTTACAAGTGATTATTTTTATAGTTAAAATCAAGATTCTCTTTTTCTATACAAGTAGTAAATCTACTGCAAATGCTTAATGTCACTTGATCATTGTCACAAACACCTACAAATTAGGCAGAATTATAGTCAATAAGTAACACTTAAACAAGGAAAAGTGAGAATGTTAAGTAATTACATATCATTTATTATATATTTAACAGGAAATATAACCTAAAAGAATCTTAGTCACGACAAAACTTAAGTCTTTAATAAATCCATTAATTTTGGAAAGCTCTTAATTAAAACAAGTCTGAGTTGGCAGAAAATTACAACTACTGTATGTTAATCACAGAATGAATTTTAAAGAGCATCTTAGTTATGGAATTCTTAATTTATTGGTCTTTGTAATAAACACATTAATTCCTATAATGCTTCAATGAATCTTCTATGCCTGGACAAATTACCCACTCCCTGCTATTCCTTTATTTATGATTTGCCCTAAAAGTAAATTGGAAACTTCAGATTATTTACTAGTTGTATAGAAATCTTGATTTGTAATTATAAAATTAATCACTTGTACCAAAAACAATCTTACGTATTCTTTCTTACTTTTTTTTCTGATGATGATGGGAAACACAGTACCTTTGCATATCAGACTCTATCACTAACCACACATTCCCAGCTCATTTTTCTGTAGGATGAAGAAATTCGTATCTTTTCTATTAAACATTTTGCAGATTTTTATTTGAGCCCCTAAACAGTTAACCCCCCAATATAGTATATATATAGTATATATATGATATAGTATATATTACACACACACACATGTACACATACATACACACACACATATATTTTTTTCACTTTGGTAAGAAACTTTCTACATTTTTCGACTGCAGCTTACCTGAGGAGGGGCTCTAGAAAACTGTGGATTTGGTACACATCCCTCTCCTATTTTGTGTATTGTTTTGGTTTACCTGTAGTAAAAGTAAATGAAAAATTAGAAGATGCTATCTTTAGGATTCAATTGATGGTATGGAGGGTGGAAAATATCGATGGGAAAGTAAATCCAAGTCTCACAGAGAAGAATGATAGTTTGCAGGCACAAAGAATGCTTCAGCAGCTAAATACACTTGTTACTTGTTGCTCTTGCAGAGGACCCTAGTTTGGTTCCCAGAACCCACATGTCAGCTTATATTAACTCTAGTTCTAGGATCTGATGTCTGACCTTCATGGGGACCAGGCTAGCTCATGGTGCACATATGTAGGCAAAACACTCTTGACACATTTAGAAAAATGGATGGTTTTTAATGACTAAAATATATTTGAGGGGTTATCGTAATGTAAAAATACTTTGCATGATAGCAAAAGGGGATACTGTAAGACATCTTACTGCTTTGTTTTACGTCGCTGAAACTATATTAAGTGAATTAAGTGAAAAATGAATGGTGAACCTCCTTATCTTGCTTTGAAAATACGTATTTAACATCTCAGTTTTCTTTAAGTACTCTTGATCTGATACTGGACCTGAAATAAATAGTATTTTGTACTATTAACCTACAGTCTTCTGTGGTCAAAATATGTGTCCCAGATAGAGGTTACTCTGCTACATCAGTATCTCTGGAGTTAAGGTTTATGAACTTTTTATGTAGAGTTGTGGAATTTTAGTTAAGTCACTCAAGTTCTTTGGATTTCATTTTATTACTATTCTTGTAAAACATAACCATCTATCTTTGAAAATCATGCTCTAATTTCTCTCTAAAATGAACCTCACATAAGCAGAATTCTTAGCCTTGATGCTTTCAATATTTCTTTGAGATGAAAACAAGGCTCTAAGAACAGTGATTTCTGTTTTTATTATAATAAAAAACAAAAAACAAAAACATTAAACAATTGAGGCACCATTTAAAAATAACATTGTTCTAAGTAAAATTTGACTTGCAAATGTTTGAAAATTGCAAGATATGATAGCAGTACTTGAATTTTGTTAAGAGTCAGTTCACTGAGATTACTTAGAATTGCTTCATACTTTTATAATGTATAGTCATATACCTTGCATTAATACTTAAGTCAGTAATGAATCACTTGCATGGTGGTGATCCCACAAGATTATATTGCCTAATAGTGTTGTAGCTATCTTAGTCTTTGAGGGCAAGATGTTTACAAGATTTCATAAACATGTAGGGATTTCTGTACATTTCTGAGGATGGAACCTCATTGATACTTGACTGTATGCCTCAATCCCAATGAACTGGACCTTAAGTCTACTTTAAGTTGTTTTATATCAGTATTATTTATCAGATGCTAGCTTAAGTTCATACTAGATAGGCTAAGGCAGATAATGTACTGCTAACACAAGAGGCAATAGTATTGTGTTTAGACATACCAGCATGGACTGTGTTTAAACAGTATTAGTTAATATACTTTCATTACCATAAACCCAGAGCACCTCATGCAAAGCTTGACATGTTACCTTCTCTGTTTTAACAGAAGATTGCCAAGACTGCTCCAGCTGGTTGTTTTCAGGTGAGAATCTGGGCCCCTAATGACTGATAGTTTTAAAAAAAGAAAAAAAGTGGGTTTTTATATTAAATATTTGGCCCTTTTAAAAAACAAGCATCCAGTAACTTAATTCATTCTGTTGACTATTAAGATATAGCTTTGAGTGGATTTGAACCTTATTTCTATATAGAGATACTATATTTTACATTTTAAAATAAAATATTTTGTGGTAGTTTAAATTTGAAACAGATTTAGTTGCTTTAAAACAATTTTTAGGTCTGTAGTCTGTGTGGACATGGAAGAGAAGACTGAAAAGTTTGTTTTAATCCCTCAGAAATTTGGATTATTCTACAGGACATGTATTGAATGTCCATAGAACTTTTAACCTGGTATTCACCAACCTATGTTCCTATCACTGTTAGTATTCTTTGGTGAGGGTATTGCTATCAACTTACTATGAATATCTGAATCTATACATACCATATATTCATATATGTACATAAGGGCTTCTTAAACTTTAACACTTGTGATCCCTTCTTGATCAAAAAATTCTTAGTAGCTCTGAATGTGTAGATATACAAAATAGATGTCAAGCATTTTGGGATAATAATCGTAATGTAATTTTACTCTTAAAGACGAGCAAATTTTCATATTAATGAGGAAAACTATGTTCCTTTCAGTTCTACATAAAAAGATAAAGAGTTAAGCCTTGGGTGAATATTTGATAACTAGAAGTAGTTGAACAGCTTATGCCATTTCCCATAATCTGTACTGCAGAAGTATGTTGAGGGTCATTTCAGATATTGGAAATTATTTCCTAATCCCAACCCAAGCTTCATTTAATTTTTTTTCCTTGAAACTCAAATCAGTAATTCAAACATTAAGTTTTAAAAACAGACATTCTAATACAATCTAAAGATGTATTTGATATTTACGTGTTGAGGAATGACTTCAGGAAATTATCATCTTTATCTTCACAAGAAAACAACTATGTTTCTATAAGAGCAGAAAACTTAGGAATTTACACTAAAAAACCCCAATTTGTATTGTAGGATGGCGCATACAGTACAGAGTATGCATGTTGTATATTCAGAACCGAGGTATAGTTAGGTCTCAGAGTGTAACGTATTAAGTGCTGCCAGAAACACTTTGGATTCATTTGATTTTGAGTTAAATTTTGATTGTTTTGCTTTATTTTTTGCTGGTGTAAAATCTCACCACCCACATTCTTAACAGATTGAGAGACAGCTCAGAGTGCTATGGTATAGAGTATCAATAATGTTAAGCATCAGAACAAAGTGATATAAAGTTTATCAACTTGAAAGAAAGTTAATAAACTTAAAACTAATAGATATTGGATTTTTTAATTAGATAGGGAGCTGATAACTTCTTTACCCTTCAAAATGCCAAAAATGATTATTAATTTTAAGGGTAATAGGATGACTGTCTTAATGTTTCATTTCTTTATGACTAATTGATTTTAAGTTGAAAATAAAATGTATGCAAAATAGACTTTTCGTAACAAGTGAAGGAAGTCACTAGAGGAATCAGCTTAAATAAGTTATTATATAATATCTAATATTATAAGCTCATTTGTCTTTTTAAGCCCCCTCTTTTGTTTAAGCTGTAACTTACAATTAAAATTGCTAGAAATAAAACTATTTAGCATTTTGAAAATATCTTTCCATCAGTAAACAAATGTATGTTCTCTCTCTATGAACTTGATTAGGCTTTTATTGGTTGATGCTAAATAAAATACTGAAACGGTGTTTCTGAGTTTTGCCTGTTCTTCTGTGTTGGGACATACACACTGAGAGCTCTCACACTGGTGCTGCTGTAAAGGGGAGTGACTAGAGGAAAAGACCCAAAAAACCCTAGCTATTTTGTGTTTTCTTAGCCTGTTCTTTAGCCAAAAATATTTGAACCATTCTTAAGATACTTCTAGCCCCAGCTATCATCAGACTCCAAACTTCTAAGAGACCCAGTTGATTCCCCAGAAACATGAAGCAATAATGAAAAGTATTTGTTACTGTATTAATAGTAGTATGTTTCAGGATAGTATCTTCAGATAATTGGAACATATGTGTACTTACTGAATAGATTCTATGCTCTGTACAGGATTTTATTTATGATGGAGCCTGAGATCTGACTATAAAAGGGTTGAGGTGGACAAAGTGTAAGATCTCACTGTGGTGTAAGGGTAGGCTTATAGGTTGAAACACTCTTTTTAAGAGTTTAAAGTATGTCTCCTTTTTTTACCCCCATGATTATTTAGTGTTTCTTTTTGTTTACTTTTTGATTGGCATGCAGAGTATTAGATATCATTATGACATTTTCAAACAAGGTAAATTTACAAGAATTGTAAATTCTTCTATCTTTCCTACCTCACTGATCCCTATAGTCTTCCCTTTGCCTCTTCTTTCATGTCACATGCATGTTTTAAATTTTTATGTATGTTATTGTGTATTTGTTATTAATGTCTGGTTAAAGGTGAAAAAAATATGAGCTCAGAAAGACTGATTTTCCTGGTTCCTAGTTACCATAGGATACATAGCCTGAATTTCTTCATCTCTTAGTCTCTTTCCTATTGCCTCATTTCTGCGAGTTTGTTAGTGGTTTCAATGATAGTGACTATCAAATGTGGGTTAATACCAGGGAAGAGCAAAACATTGTATTGAGGGTTAAATAGGCTTGGTGAGCCACAACGGTCCTTAGTTACATACCTGCTAGCTTTTCGATAAGACTATCTACTTAGCTTATTTGTTATAGATTATAGTACAAAGAAAACTGTACTCATGTAGGAAGATTGATTTTCTGTATCAAGTAGGTTTTAATTGTTGCTGGTTGTACAGAGCCAAGGCTTTGGGCTCATTAATTTGGAAAAATATTACTCTTTATTTTACATTTGTATTGTGTCTTGTTCTCTAATTGTAGGTTTAGGCTTATATCCATCCGTACTAAATAAGTACTTTTGGTCAGCTTTTTTTTTTTTTTTTTTTTTTTTTTTTTTTAAGATTTGTTTGTTTTATGTGTAGCAGGGTTTTTGCCTGCATATATGTCTGGCACTATGTTCCTCCCTGATGCCTGTGGAGGTCAGATACCCTGGGATTGGAGTCAAAGGGTGGTTGTAAGCCGCCTTGTGGGTTCTGGGAAACAAACCCTGGTCCTCTGCAAGAACAAGTGTGTTTTAGCACTGAGCCACCTGTCTAACCCTGAGCTTCTAAAATTCTTCATCTTTAAAGTACTGATGAGAAAACATGCTTTCCTTATTTCATGTGGTTAAGCGAAATTGTTATGAAAATCTTAGCAATAAGATGTTTTCTCAAGTAGGCATTGGCTAGTATTTATCTTGGAAAAGTTTGTAGAATTTTCTAAAACAGCAATCTGTACCTGAATTTGAATTTGTTAAAACACTTAATACTATAAAATTGCTTTTTATAAAGAAATAAGATGCTAGTATCCCTTTGAAATTTAAATTACTTGTGTATTATTTGTTTTTATATTTAGCATATTGCTGGTTTTGGGGTTGTCATTGAAAGTAGTTATTTCATGAAAAGATTTGCCTGTTTTCACTGATCTCCCTATTGTGTGATAGTTTTTGTGTGATAGTTTTTCACCGTTCTATGAATGTATTTCGTTCTTTGAAGACTAGGTAATGCCACTTTTTAAAAGCATTGAGCAAGTAGTAAACATCTGCCACACTTGGATTATTTCTAGCAAACTATTATTTTTTCTTAAGATTTTTTATTTTATGAATATGAATGTTTTGTGAGTATGAATGTTTTGTATGTCTGTACACATGTGTGCCACCTCAGGTATGCCTAGGGCTCACAAAAGCCAGAAGATGGTAGAGTCTTTTGGAACTGGAGTTAAGAATGATAGTGAGCCTCCATGTGGGAACAGAACCCAGGTCCTCTGCAGGAACAACACAAGTTGTTAACAAATTTCTGCATCTCCTAACCCATTTATTTACTTTTAAAAAATTATATAGTCTAAAACGATACTTCTTATTATTCAGATCTTGAAGAATCTTTCTGTGAAAACACATCTAGATATGATTTTTTTTTTTAATTCAACATACTTTGATTTTCACTAACAGGAGAAGAAGAAATAGGACTCATTTAATTTTAGAAAAATGGTATAGATAATTACTCGTAATACCCAGAGAAGTCAATTGTCATGCCAATAACAAATGTAATTTTTTAATCATTCATAAATAGTATTTTTGTTTTCTGTATGATTTTGCTTCCCTTCTTACTGTTTGTATTAACTGTTACAGGTATCTTTAGTCCTGATTCTTTTCCTCTAATGGGAAGAGTCACACTTAATCCATTTTATTATTATTAACCTCATATGATTCGAGTGGGCTTTGTTGTTTACTGTAGTTGTTTCATCAGGCTTCATGACTTTGTATAATTCCTTACCAGTGTAAATTGCAAAAATATTTTATATTGAAAGATTTACTGTTTGCTGTGAGTTGTAGTATATACTGCATACTTGATTTAAATAGATATTTCTGTGTTTTATTTTTTTCCTACTGGGTTGAAGATAGGGAGACAGAATTAAGTTCTATATTTTGGGGTTCAAGGAATATGCCAACTTAGAACTGCTTTCTGAACAAGTGAATCTCTTTTATTAGCAAGCTGAAAGTATTTAGGGTTTTGTAGCACAACAGTTATTTTATTTAGGTTTTTTTTTGCTATGTAGCCCAGACTGGCCTGGAATTTTAGAATTCTCTGCTCAGTCTCAGTAATTTTTATTTTGATGACAGTTTCAGATAAATAAAGTGATTGTAGAAGTAGTACAAATAATTTTTGTATATTCATTAACTGCATTCTGTAAATTTTACCATTTGTAACATTTGTGTTTGTGTCATTCTCATTTTCTCTGGCATTTACCCTCCTCTCAAGTGGATCTGTCTTCACAGAATACTTGGGCATATGCTTGCAGACTCATATTTTTTTTTTTCTTCAACTATTTATTTGTTGTGGGTGTGCTGAATCTTTGCCCCAAGTGCCTAAGTTTCTTAAGCAAACTATTAAATCACAAAACAATTTTAATGTGGTTTTACCAAATTTTCTAGTTAAGCTCAGATATGTCAGATATGGCTATATTCATCTGTCTCTTGTTTCCTATTAAATGAAACTGTGTTTCATATAGACATTCAGATATCTGTCTTTTTATGGGGGGGCAGGGGTTTGAGACAGGGTTTCTCTGTTGTAACTCTGGCTGTCCTGGAACTTACGCTGTAGACCAGGCTGACCTTGAACTCACAGCAATCCACCTGCCTCTGCCTCTTGAGTGCTGGGATTAAAGACATGTGCCACCACTGCCCAGCAAGATATTTTCCCCTATTGGTTGGCTTGACGCTTTCTTCATCTATAGGTTCACATTTTGCATTTTGTATATGACTATGACAAAAATACTAAGTGAGTTATTCAGAGTTTTTGTGATGGTGATTTGTCCTCTTGGTGATACTAACTTTGATTACTTGATCCAGCTGATGTGTACCATCTTTTCATACCTTATATGGTATACTTCTAGTTTGGTAGGGGAGAACTGTATGTATTTTCTTTACTCTATTGCTTAGCGGATTTGATCGTGAAGTAAAACTTCCATGAGGGTTATAGTTACTCATATATGCAAATGATTTTTAGTAAGTACTAAAAAATAAATGATAAATAAAACTGATTTCTTTTTCTAATTTTAAAATTTGTTCGCAGATGGGGAACTTAATGTCTTAGATGATATTTTGACTGAAGTACCAGAACAGGATGATGAACTGTATAATCCAGAGAGTGAACAAGATAAAAATGAGAAAAAAGGTAAGAATTCTATTTTTTGTTATAATTTACAGTTTAAAGGAGATTTAGTTTCTTAATAAAGTATCTGTTTTTGTTCTTGCTCCTTTGTACTTAGTACCAGAAGCCTATAATAAACTGTTTTGTATAAAAAACCCCAATCATATGAATAAAAGTACTCTTAAAAATAAAAGCCTGGAGAGGTAGATTAGCGTTTAAGAGCCCTTGTTTTTGCAGAGAACCAGAGTTTGGTCCCAGCAGTTCCATGGCAGCTCATGATTACAAGGGATCCAGGCCTTCTGATCTTGCAGACACAAGACACACTCACAGAGCACAGAGCACAGGCAGGCAAAAAATCTCAGACACATAAAATAATAAAAGTGATATTTAAAACCTTTCAAATATGGGCTTTTATAAAAATTCCAACAGTTGGGAAGCTGTTTAGTTTAAATTTGTTCTGAATTTAAAATAGTTTAGGAGATAGTTTAAACAAATGAGGTTGTTTGTTTTGTGTTGTTGTTACTGTACTTGATGCACATTATTTGTAAATCTTGGTTAAATAAATGGAGCAACCCAAATACATTTACATGTCTTTTTAAATTGTGCTTTGAAGGATCAAAAAGAAAAAGTGAACGAATGGAATCCACTGACACCAAGAGACAAAAGCCTTCTATCCATTCAAGACAATTGATTTCTAAGCCACTAAGCTCATCTGTTAGTAATAATAAAAGAATAGTTAGTACAAAAGGAAAGTCGGTTACAGAATATAAAAATGAGGAATATCAAAGATCTGAAAGGAACAAGCGTCTAGATACTGATCGAAAAATTCGTCTGTCAAGCAGTTCCTCTAGAGAACCTTACAAAAATCAACCAGAAAAAACTTGTGTACGGAAGAGGGATTCCGAAAGAAGGGCCAAGTCTCCTACACCAGATGGTTCTGAGGTAGTAAATGTTTTTGCAGATGGTAAAACAGTTCTTTTTGAGGCTTTAGAACTATTTATTCGTCTTGACCTTGTCTGTTAATGACTGCTGATTCCCTTTTTCTTTAAACATCAGAGAATTGGGCTTGAAGTTGATAGACGTGCAAGCAGATCCAGCCAGTCTTCAAAGGAAGAAGTGAACTCTGAAGAATATGGCTCTGATCACGAGACGGGGAGCAGTGGTTCTTCTGATGATCAGGGCAATAACACTGAGAATGAGGAGGAAGGAGTGGAAGATGATGTGGAGGAAGATGAAGAGGTAGATGAAGATGCAGAAGATGATGAGGAAGTGGATGAAGATGCAGAGGAGGAAGAGGAGGAGGATGAGGAGGAGGATGAAGAGGATGAAGAGGAGGAAGAATATGAACAGGATGAGAGAGATCAGAAGGAGGAGGGAAATGATTATGACACCCGAAGTGAGGCCAGTGATTCTGGTTCTGAGTCTGTTTCCTTCACAGATGGATCTGTCAGATCTGGTTCAGGAACGGAAGGATCAGGTACTACTTTTTATATGAGACAGTTTGTTTTCCCCTTTTGGAGAGTTCGGAGGTGATGGGGTTGTTTTGTCATCTTTTACAGTTATATGGCACTGAATATCAAGTAATATTTTAATTATCCTGAGTAGCATTTACCAATTCTAGTTAAGATGCTTCCTGGCTGAGAATTTATTTAGAATAAAACTGTGCAAGTCTAGGTTAGTTTATATGAAAATATATTTCAGGCTTTAATTTTATAGGTTCTTAATATTTTATCATTGACAACAGCTTACCCGGATACATTTGGCATATGTTCTTAGAACTTTTCCACTAGTTGTAAGGACATTTCCGTGGTAGAATGCCCCCAAATTTCCATCATGTGGCAATAGACCCAAAATAAATATATTCTTTTTCCTGAAACACAAGGTTTTCTTTTTATTTCATATATATGAGTTGACATAACATAGAGGGTTTGAGGTGTGATCAAAAAGAATTTAAAATTCATGTAGAAAGATTGGGTAAGAGTCATATTAGCTGTCTCTTTAGTACTACCTTCCTTTTATGCTTAGTTAATCCATGAAATAAACATAAGCCCACTCACAATGCCAAGGCACCCTTTGTTGAGGGAAAATTGAGGTAACAGCAAGAAGAGATGCTTATAGTCTCATGGACATCTTTTGTCAGATGCTGTTGTCAGATCAGATGTGCTACCTAGTTGAAATAATCTTTATATTACAGAGTTTTACCATTTGTAGTTGATTGTAAATAAACAGTGTTGAAGTGTAAATGACAGGTAGTGATTGGCAGCTGAAGTGCTTTTAACCTTGTGTTATCTTGAGTAGGGGATTTGAGGATTTAAGTATTTATCTTAGATTTCTATATAGCTCTTACCTGGTTTAGACATGTTTTTGAGAAGTCTTTTTAAAGTAGTAGTTAACTAAATAGATGATAGTTTGATGTAAAAAGTTACAGAATGTTCCATCATTCATTTTACAAACTAATGGGCTATATTTTTTATGCTCTAGTGGATAGGGAGTATAAATGAATTGGTGAGGTGAGTGTGGTACTATATGTAATAAGCCTGTAATCTTAGGGACTTGAGAAGGTAAAGCAGGAAGATTGGGTTTGAGGCCAGCCTGGTCTGTGTGTCAGACTACGTCTCAAAAGCAAAACCAAAAAGTATTTCTAGTATGAATCTGGATTTGAATATGAATTATAAATATAAATATGGATTACTCTGGAAAAGTGTGATACCACTCATAGAACTAGAGGAAACTTACTTGCAACTATTGTATGCAGTTTTGGATGAAATAATGGGGTTTATTAAAATAATTGGAACCTCTGAAATATTTTTTTTTTATTTTTAATAAGTTCTTACGTGAATCTGTTGCTATAGTAGAGTTTTTCATATTACATTACTTCATTGTGAATTGAAAAGATAACCTATAATTTTATAACAAATTGGTAGTTTTTATTAATAGATTGTTTTAAAAGAGATACCTGGAAATCTGCACATTTCTTATGTGGAATCTACTTAAGGCACTACACAGATAATTTTTTCGGGGAGGTAATTCTTTTCTTTTGTATTGATTGGAAGAAAAATAGGGTCACTGGAACTTTTTGGATATGCCAGTTTTTAAATATTAGGGCCTACATTTAATTTCAGTATCATGAATTTCTAGATTCCAGTTTCTCCAGTTTACCTTTTTCTGGAATTTTTAGTAATTTATAAAGTAACTCACTGGTTGATAAAATGTTCTATTTTGCTAGTTAAGTTTCATTATGCTTTTGAGTAATAACTTTCATGTACTTACAACATATAATATGTTGAAAATTCCTTTGTTCTTTCATTTAATACTGCCAGGTTTGATGTGATATATAGCAAGATCGGCATCTGTTTCTTTTCCTATATTATCTATGTGGGATTTTAGCTATAAGAGATGTATTACTCTTTTAGGCTAAGGAAATTGTTTTTACTAAGTAAAAAGTTTTTACTCTTGAAATTTTCGGGAAAGAAAAATTGAAAAACATGTCACAGCCTTGAAAAAAAATGTAATAATAAACCCACCTAAAGATTAGCCAGCCCTAGAATGACCCACCTGTATTTCAAGCTCTTGGTGTCATTGCTCCAGAATTGCCAGAATGCCCTGCTTCATACATTAAAAGTACTATGGGCAATCTGCAGCACTTGTATTAGGGCACATCCTAATAATTAGTAGTGCTATCAATGAAAAACAAAACAATAAGAAACAAAGCTGTAAGATACCTTTTTCATTTACTCAGGAAGAATAGAGCCACAAGTATTATAAATTGTGGCTTGCTACTGAGTAACTGTGGGATCTCAGCTTTGCCTTGTTCTGTTCTTTTGGTCAAGGTTTCCTATCTATACATCTCAGTGACTGTACTCTAAGAATTAAGAGAGGAGAATTTATTTAGTTTAAGTAGTTAACTGACATTGTATAGTAGGGTATTATATGTATGACCACTGAATTCTTTTTCAGCTTTCCATTGTTTTTATAAAAAGAAATGTATTTTAAAATTCTTTTTCTATTCCTAATCTTCCAGTTAAAGGGGTTTATTGTGGTATGATTAAAAGCACAATTCATTTTCAGTCCTCATATATTTATAAAGTTCTAAATTTGATTCAAAGTGTTCTTCTATATAATACGTAATCTAAACCTTTTTCTGTGTACTAAAGACCTCCAGTTCTATTAAATAAATTATCAAGACCTTAGTGATAAATTTTAAAGTAAACAAAAAGAATGATCTACAGCAGAAATGGTAAAGAATGGAATTGAAGACACTTGAGAGTAAAGCTTTGGCATCAGAAGAGGGAGTTAGTTTTTGTTTATGTGAATATGTGAGTGTTTTCCAATTGGAATGATTTGTTCTGGTGTTTGCATACATCACAATAAGACTTCTGATGAAGATAGTAGTGTGGCTCAAACAAGCAGCAGGATTTAGTACAGCACTCCATGGTACATACAAAGCACATTATTTTATTGAAGAAAATTAAATTTACAAATTTCCCTCTCTTGCAGAAAAATTTTTTTTTGTAAATCAGTTAAGTACCTGATTTCTGTTCATGTGTTCTTACTTCTTGATATGTGTGACAGGGTCAAACAGTACTTGCTAGCACTATTTTTTAAATGAGAAAGTGAGGACTTTGAGGAATGAGAAGAGAAAGAAACATGACTAATATTTTAGACTAGATCCAGGGCAAGTTCTCATTTGAAATGTCTATGCTAGCTTCTTTTGTATTGTGATGTTTTAAAGACTTGTTTGGATTTTTTGTTTTAGATGAGAAAAAGAAAGAAAGGAAGAGAGCTCGAGGCATATCACCTATTGTTTTTGATAGAAGTGGCAGTTCTGCATCAGAGTCATATGCAGGTAATCCTGTTTGATTTTAGGATCATAAGTGACTGACTACCCTGTGTTAGAAAGTGTTGAGGTTATAGTGTAGTGTGGATTGTTGATGTCCATTAGTACTGAATTTTGGCATGTTCAGTGTAATAATTCTAGAGGAAACTAAGCTTTTTCTTATTTTAATACTGTTCTGTTACTGCTTCAGTAGAATTTTCAATTTTCACTTTTTTTTTTCTCTTGGAAGATGATGATTCAGTGACTAGTTTTCTGAGTGGGATACTGTTCAAATATACAAAAGAACAAAAAAAAAAAAAAAGGAAAAAAAATTCGAACAACCCAAAAGCAAACACTCGTACACATTGAGAAGTATTTTTTTTTGTGTGTGTGTGGGTGTGCCAGGAATTAATTTGTCTTGAATGAGAATTTTATGTGACAAGACTGTAGAAATTTGTCTTTATTGAAGCTCAATCTGAACAGATGTACTTTGGCTAAATACAGGTTCAGAAAAGAAGCATGAGAAATTATCATCTTCCGTTCGTGCTGTCCGAAAAGGTATCATTTAAATTTGAAATTGTTTTCATTGCATGCTCCATAAAGCCATTATTTTACCTTATTGGTTCTCCATTAATAGTTGGTTTAATGTGATCATGTTCCGATATATCAAGTTAAGGGAGAAAGCATTACAAACTTAAACAGAAATCTCTGTTGTGCCTATCTTTCACAATAACATAGCTTGTGATTGTTTAGTTTCTAGACATAATGACTGGTATATTTACACATTTTGACATATGTTTAACAGCACAATAGTCTGATCAATCTTTAGATAAATCTGATAATGTTTTTTATACAACTTGAAGCATTGTCATACTTAAACATGGGTCTGATATATCGGAACATCACTGGGTGAGGCTGCCCTGTAACAGTGCTGGATTTCTCTTTTTAGCTTTGCTTTATTCTGTTGTGCCTGAGCTTTGTAGGCTGAGTGGGTGATTGGCATTTTTACAGTTTAGCTGGGTTTGGAGGGCTAATTTAGTATAGTTGGCATGTCTGTGCGTAATAATGTTCATGGTCAATAAAAATGGTTTCCTTTTTTTCAGATCAAACCAGTAAACTCAAATATGTTCTTCAGGATGCAAGATTTTTCCTCATAAAGAGTAACAACCATGAGAATGTATCTCTTGCCAAAGCTAAGGTATTAACCACTAGCCCTACTGAAACAGTCCTAGTTCTTCAATGTTGACATACAGTGATCAATTCAATTACCTCGGGGAGCTTAAGATGATTTGAATTTCCCAGTTGCCACTTCAGATTTGGTTTGTGCCTAAAGTCCACCCTAGATTTTTATCAAAAGGATTATGAGTTGCTGGAGGATACTGAAGAAATAAAAAGTAAATTTATGGGAAGAAATAAAAAGTAAATTTATGGTATTTACCAGCTGTTACAGTATTCTCAAAATCTTAGCTTAAATTGAGTAACATTTTCAAGTGATTATCAGAATGTTCACATTTCTAACCTTAATATTTGACTTGGTATTAATAGTTTGTATTTCTAACAGGCAATAATTACTTACAAAGTTTACAAAGAGAAAGTGGCAATAAGCAAGTAGCCCAATTGGTTATACTGTTGTTTAGCTGAAGCAGGCTTAAGTTGAAGTAATGAAGCACTGAAATGTGAAGGAAAAGACTACAGATTGCTTGGAGAAAGTTAGAGCTTCATTGCCTTTAACCTTATTCTGTCTCCTTTTAATAAGAAATGTTTAAAACTGCTTCAGGAATTTAAATAACTGTGTCCAGTCTAGTTAAAAACAGACCTCTTCAACTTACCTAAAAATATTGAATTTTGTAAAAACTAGAGTTTTGACATTCTTCATTTGTGGTTTTATTATTGATAAGCCATGTTTTATTATTTTGATTAGGCACACTTGTTTAAGGAAGACAGATGTTGCAGTTCATCTTTCAGTAGCATATACCTACAAGAATAAATGGTTGTGATTTTAGAATAATTGTAGTGATTGATATTACAGAATTCGAGTTCATAAGATTTGCCTGAGAATCCCCTGTTAGATTTTATGAAGGTTGTTAATTTCTTCAGATTTTATCAGATAAGTCACTCAAATTGTTTTTTATAGCTAACACAATAAGGCCTGCCTGTTATAGTTTTCTTAAATTTCAAACAGCAACTTAGTAACTTCAAACACCATCATAGCAACTTACTCTTTTGTTACTGTGGTTAACAGACTTAATTTAATTTGAATTTGTGATTTTTGCTTTATTTCTACAGGGTGTATGGTCCACATTGCCTGTAAATGAGAAGAAATTAAATCTTGCTTTCAGATCTGCAAGGAGTGTAATTTTAATATTTTCTGTCAGAGAAAGTGGAAAATTTCAAGGTAAGAATAAAAGTAATTTGTAATATTGGGCATATAACAATAATAATTACAGAAACCCGTAACAAATTATTTTGTGATACTTGGCTCCTTTAGGTTTTGCCAGACTGTCTTCAGAATCACATCATGGCGGATCTCCTATACACTGGGTGCTTCCAGCAGGAATGAGTGCTAAAATGCTTGGAGGTGTCTTTAAAATTGACTGGATTTGCAGGTAACTTATACATATCAGTACAGAGAGAGTTGGCATATTTGAATGGCCAACTGGTTGAGAATAATGTTAAATTCTGTAGTAGTTTGATTATTCTCTCTGATTTCTTGTACACTTGCGGGAGTGCACGGTAATGTGGTTCCTTATTCTTATGACTGTGTTCATGACATTAGTGTTAAAAATAAAAATAATGAATTTTACCAGTTCACTGTCTTTATAAGCTAATGCGGGACACTAAAAGGAAAGATTTGTATATAAATATATTTCGTGTATTTATTCATTACAAAATAATTACTCTTTGAGCTGTCTAATTATTTACACACAGTTTATATTTTTAAGAACATGAGCAGTATATGTTTAATTTGTCTTCTGATATTTTAAGTAGGAATAAGACTTAACTATGTTTACTAGAAAAATTGATTAATTTTGTAACATGAGTTATCACTATTTTTAGGGTTGTACCAAATCATTGTATAGAAAAGGCTAATATTAAGCAAGCAAGATTTTCACAGCATATTTACACCTTATATATAATATTAAATACTAAACTGTGAATTCTATTTACAAATTGAGTATTAGAATTTAAATATAAATAAATTTAAATATAAATAAAGAAAGTAAGCATGGTGGCACATGTAACACCAACACTTGGAGGATGGCTGAGGCAGGAGGATCACTGAGTTAAAAGCCATGCTCACCTTCATATTAAATCAAGACTCAGGAAACCAGAAGAGGAGGAAAAACACTTTCTGTTCATGAAAGTATACTGGCAAAAGGAGGAGCAGGGAAATACGCAATGAGGTTATATGTGCTAATCCAGTAGAGATATGAAGAGTCAAAAGGTGAAGAATAGTAATGTGGCTCAGCCAGAACGTACAAAAATAAGTGGAAATATTATACAAGGTTTCTTTTGAATAGAGAAGATAAAACCTATGCACATCAGATTCTTTAAAGATTTTAGTTTTTGTTTCAAAGTTTGTTTTTTGGGTTTTTTTTTACATTTTTGTTTGATTTTTGTTTTGTTATTTTGAAACAAGGGCTCCTTACATAGCCCTGGCTACCCTGGAACTCAATATGTAGAAGCTGGCCTCAAATTCACAGCATCTCAAGTGCTGGGATTAATGGCATGCGCCAGCATACCTGGCTCTTATTTCTTAAAATCTGTGAGTGTGTTTGTGTATGTATGTGTATGCCCATGTGAATGTAGGTTGCTAAAGGATTATACCTAATATTATCAATGAGTTTCAGTAAGGAGTCATGACAACTTTATGAGATGGAAAACCTGGACAGCCAAAGCACAGGTCGACAAGGTCTCACTTCCTTTGCAAACTCACAATCTTCAGCTTCCCATAGTTCTGATCTGCTTTTTCTGGAGCTAGCACATGACCTCTAGGTATTTTATTGAAAGGAAGCACACTGCCCACCATCACAGAGGCCTTATTGCATAATGAATAGAACTTTTACAGTGCACCTGCCCCCAACTTCAGCTGGCTGCCAGTCAAGTCCCTGGGTGAGGTCTTCCCTACATGGTGCTTAGGTTGAGGGAGGACCTGTAAAGTTCCTCCATTATCATTAATACAATCAGATACTTTTAACATGGTGCTTAGGTTGAGGGAGGACCTGTAAAGTTCCTCCATTATCATTAATACAATCAGATACTTTTAACATGCAAGAACATACAGAAACAGAATAAATTAAAAGTAAATATCATAACAGTTCATTGGAATGAGACTATCGGTAATGTTGGCAACTCTTCTCTCCTCCCTTCTTGGTTTACATATGTGCAGTTATTTACTAAATTATAATGTGCTTAAGTTATAATACAAACTTGAAAATTTTGGTGACATGGCTCAGCAGTAAATGTACTTGCTATAAAGCCTGAGGACCAACCTAGATTGACCCCAGGACCTAAATGATACAGAGTCTGACTTCATGCAGTACTATGAAATTTGAATACTATGAAAATTTGATGACAGATGATTGTTGTTTTAGTTGATAATAGGTAAAAGTTATTTTTAATATTTTTTTATTTGCAGGTTTATAAGTGTAAAGGCCAAAGGAAATATATTAGTTTCATTGTGAAATATTTGAAGCTGATGCTTTTTGGGAAACAAGAGACAAAATTATATTTTACAGCAGATTCTATATTAGGCTACTTGTATTGATCTTTATATTCTCAAATTGATAATGTTCTTAATTTTACAACATAAGCTTTATTTGTTAATAATTTTTTAGTCATATTTCTTTACATTGAGTAATTGGCTTTTTTGCTATCTTGCTTGAAGTGTATATAGCAAGGGAATTATGAGGATGCATCAAAATAGTCCATCCTCCTTAGATTGGATAGAAAGTTTAAAGCAGAAAGGTGTTTACTTTTTAATGTTACTACATATACCTAGATAAGATATTTTAGGATAAAGCTTTTTATCATTCAAATTTTATTAAAGTGTAATTTCATAAATTCTGGTGGACAATTGGTACTTGCTACATTGATATTTCCTTCATGTAAGTCAATTAAAAGTTGAGTTTTGGTTTTCTTTACAAAATGAGATCTACAGTAAGATTGTCAGAGCTTTAAATCTTCCAGTCCTGAAACCAGTTCTCTGCAGTAATTCAGGGACTATGTAGGCACATGAAAGTTGGAGCAGAATGAATGCTTGTTAACAAGTCTGAAAGAAGGCATGATAAGTGACCACATTGCAACCCAGAATGCGCTCAGAATAACAGCTGTAATCTATAGAGTATCATTTATCTAGAATTAAACTTAGCTGAAACTTACTTTTAGTTTTTTGTCTTCTACCAAATAACCCACTTGTGTTTTCTATTATTTAACATCAATAGCCAAACCACTATTTTATCACCTAAAAGGCTTCAATATTTTGTATTCTTTTGTTAAATTTGTCCCCTACAGAGTGACGTAAGTCTTCATCTCTTCCATATTTTCTGGTACGCTTATATTGACAATGTCATATCTGCATTCTTTTTCATAGTTTATCTGTTAAAAAGGTGACTATGTGCCTATTTTATAACTGATGTCAGCAAGTAGTGTGGTGCATGAATCAAAGATGCTGATATTTCTAACATACACTAAATTTTGTTTTCTCTATGGTGTCACAGTTCTCTGTTAACATCCTGGCTGAGATGAGCTAGTATCACCCAGCAGTGTGCAGTCTCTTCAACCTAGTTATGGCTGATGTAAAAAAAAAATCACAACCCTAAATAATGTGTCTGGTTTGGCAGAGATCTTTATTTTGGATATTGGATATTCTGCTTTCTTCTAGTAATAAAAATAATAATCTGTAACTGTTTTGTGAGTTGTAGGTTTTCACTTCTTTAATGAATTATCCTGGTGACTTGTAAAAAAGAAAATTTAACAAAACCAGATATTGATTAGCTACTTCTGAAAGAAAGGTTAGCGATATACTAGTGTGCCATTTTTCTTATCAGCCGTAGGTGTCTTTTGAAAACTTTCTTTGGGTTGTAGGCTCACTAATTTGATACTCATTATGGATAAGTAGTTGAAATCTTATCTGTGCTTTCCATTTTTTTTTTCCCTTCGTAGCAGACACTGTGTTAGATTTATAAATAGCCCATGCTTCGCATTGTGCTCTGTTAGCAATCTGTGTTTGGTAATTTGATTGTAGTAAATGTATTTTTGACTTAAAGTATTTTTAACTATTTATTTTTTAAAGTTAAGGAACACCTTCATACTTTTTTTTTTTTTTTTTGGAGAAAAGGCTAGGTTTTGAAGGGGTTCTCTGTAGAGACTTACTTACCCAACCAGTGCAAGTGAATCTTTAAATTTTTGTCACATTTAATTCACAGTTAATATTTTGATTGACTACTGAAGTAATACATTCTTAAAACATTCTGCAAAAGAATATAATTTATACTATTTTATATTTAGGCGTGAATTACCCTTTACTAAGTCAGCTCATCTCACTAATCCTTGGAATGAACATAAGCCAGTAAAGATTGGACGTGATGGACAGGTTTGTTTAATTTTTAAGCTACGTTAATCAGCCATATTATAGACATTTACTAAAGCACACTTTAAAACCGTATCTCAAAGATGAATTGTTAAAAATGAAGAGTATTTTCAGGAAGTCCTGATTCTTGTGTGTGTTAAGCTTATAAGATGTATGTGTACATGAAGTGAATTTGTGTTGAATATTTGCTGCTTCTACAAGATGTATGAATGTGTGAATGAGTGTGTTTTTAATGGGGTTTGAAAAGAATAAAGTTGTTGGAGCTTTGCTTCTTCCATAATATATGGATGAAAGAGTGTGTATGATTTTATGGGAAAAAATACAGTAGAGAATAAGTTCAAGTAAGAGAATGAAGTGGTATAGAGAGGAAAAGCTTGAACTGTATAAAGAGGAAAATGCTTGAATAGAGAAAGAAAAGAAAAAAGCCAAAGTAAAAAGAGAGCTTGCTTTGATCAGAAGAAGACTTGTGCCTGTTCCTGTTTTTCTTTCCTACCTCATACCCTTTTATATCCCCTGGCTTGTTGCCAGAGCTGGTCTCCAGCAAGTAAGATATCTATTAATATTAGTATTCAGGTGAGTGCTACTTCACTAATAAAAATAAAGGGAAACTAATAAATGAGAATTGGCCTAATTTTTGTAATTTTTCATTAGAAATTCAAAAAATGTGGACTACTTCATGAATCTGCATCATTCTTTCACAGAGGGCATACTATTCTTGTCTGCATCATCCTGATTTTAGTGTATGTGCTGACAAAGCAAACGCTCATTGTAAATTCTTTAAAAATTTGTAATTTACAGTATGTATAGTTTAGAATTGTCATTAACATGTTTGATTTTTTTTTATCTGAATAGAAAATTGCCCACTGAAAAGACAGATAGATGGTGAATACATATACATAGATATATTTTAAAGTCTACAAATTAAATTGAAAATGTGTAGTGATTAAAAAAATCCCAAACCTTTCACCCTTACAGATCCTTTAAGTGATTTGGTACCAAGAGTTACTATTCATATTATTCCTATTGCTTGTGAGTAAGTGTTGGTAGTTAATACTAGCAATATTTTTGTAAGCTTGTAAGTTAGTCAGACTCAAGTATTTCGGTTCTGACTCTCAGACATCTTTCTTCATTGTTTTAAGATGAGTGACTTAAATTTACACAAATACTTCTTTGGCTAGAATAGAATACAATAGAGGGTAATATGAGTTTTAAGCAGCTGTACTTATGGATTATAGTCTACACTTCTAGTTTCTACTCTTCAAAAACGTGAAACACTTTGTAAGGGTTTTTATAAACTTGTAAGTTTATTAGAATCTTGTGTTTAGCCCCCTTGAGAAAAAGTCTTTGAAGTCATTGTTCAGTTTTGTACATGAGAAAACTGTAAATCTTTTGAGAGATTCTATTTTGTCTGTTAATTGCTACTTTAATATTCCAGGAAATTGAACTTGAATGTGGAACCCAGCTTTGTCTTCTGTTTCCCCCTGATGAAAGTATTGACTTGTATCAGCTCATTCATAAAATGCGTCACAAGAGAAGAATGCATTCTCAGCCTCGATCAAGAGGACGTCCATCCCGTCGAGAACCAGTCCGGGATGTGGGAAGGTTAGAAACGTTCTTTGGACTGATAATAGGCACATGTATCGGGATAACATGATGGAGAAAATGTGATTCGTCAAAAGTTTGTCCTGCGGTAAAGAAGAAAGAGAAAATCCTCAAATCAAGCTGCATGGACTAATTTGTGGCTTCATTGAGGATTTCACATGGTCACCTTGGTCTCAGTCATTTTTTTCAAGAGGAAAATGGGGATCTTTCCTAATGCAGAAAAAAAATTTACTAACAAGTGATGGCCAGTTTAGACTAGCTAGTACTCTGATAGTACAGTACGCAAGTAAAATGAGGTAGGCATTTTGTTGCTGAGAACAGGCTAGGAAGGAGGAAGAGGAGGAAGTCTTTATTTGCAAAAAATTGTTAATATTTTATGAAAAGCCTTTTCTTTCAGGTGTGTCTCTGGATAAGCCTTATCAGATGTGGGACTTTTATAAAGGATCACTAATATTTTTTGAGAAGATGACGCCTCACTTAGAGGATAAAATGTTTTAAGTTATTTCATATTCAAGAGGAGCATTATTGGGACTGTTTCCAATTTTGTCACCGTGATGTGTTAACCCCATTGCCACATATTCTGTAACATGTGCCCAGTGAATTCACACATCCTGCTGAGCTTCTGAAAACAATAGGTTCTTTCCAAAGGGGATCAAGTGGCCCTGGGAGACCCGGCAACAAACCAAAACGAAGGGCTGTTGCTGTGTCTGTTTACAACTTTTCCAGATGCTGGCAGTACCTGTGGACTTAAAGTGTTTTTTAGAGGATCGCCATGGTTATTGATCACTACCTTATGAACTAAACAGCATTTTCCAGGAAAAGGGGGTTTAACTTGTTACAGAATTGGAGAGAAGTCTTTGAAATGAACTGATTTAAGCCCTTCTACCCAGCACCTTCCCCTGTATAGATTTGTGTACAGCTAAATCTAAAATATTCTGCTAAAGACTATTGGATGTGTGGTTGATGGGATGAAACCTTTGGTTAAGTTTCCTTTTTGGTGGAAACAACCTGTGGTAGGTACAGATAATCCAACAAGAGTCCCATTTCTTTGAGCTTAAAAAGGACTTTGTCGAGTAGGTAGGAGGAGAAACCTGGCAGAGCCCCTTACTTTTGGCCTAAAAGGACTGATCACCAAGATGTCTTTTGAAGTTTTAAGCTAAGAGGTTTCCAGTGCAATACAATATATACAAGTGAAGTTTTTCCTCAGTTTTGCAATGGACTGCAAACTATATTATAACACCACTACACCTTCTCAAGCCTGCCAGGGCCTCCATTTGTGTATGTGGCTTACAGCTTAAAGTCAGTAGTTGGACTACTATATGAACTGTTACTATCATGTTTTATACCGGTCGTAAATGCACTCCCCAAACTACAAGAAAGCGGTATGTTTATTTTATAAACCAGCTTTTAATTTTCTTAGTACTATTTATTGTAGATGCAACTGTTTTTATTCTGTTGTGTGTTTGTGGGGCGGGTGCTTGGGTTTGTTGGATTACTTTGCAGTTTGACTTGTTGCAAAAATTAATGATAGCATTCAATATTCAGAGAAATAGCTGAAAAACTATTGATGCTGGGTTATTATATACTATATATTTGAAACTTATAGTAAAAAGGATATGTTTATTTCTTCAATGTTTTGGACCTTTTGGTTTTTTGTTTAGCTCTTATTAAATGCTAAGTAAAGTGTTCTATGATGTATTGTTATGCTAGCCATTAAGGTTTATGAAAGACAGTAAAGAACAGCCCTCTGCAAAGTAACAGCACCATCTAAGGTTAAACTTTGAACTAGTTTTATGAACTCTGTTAAAACTTATTACAATTCATGAGAGCCATTTTATTATAAGGCATTGTCTCTGGGAAAAAATTACCTTAATTACTAATGTTGTTAAAGTATATGTTACTAAGATACTAGTTTTTCAAATAACTAACATTTTCAAACTTTGCTGTTACATAGTTTTATAAAATTTAAAACTTTTTGTATAATATGAAAAGTATAGTTTTGTATAAAGCAGAGGCAACATTTAAGGCATTCTTAATTTTGTTGAAATTGAATCTAAAATTACATTATCTACATAAATTTTAGACTTAACCATTGAATTACTGCTGGTGTGGTTTTCCTCCTGTTTTCACCTGAATGGTGACATTTAGGAAACGGATTGACTTGTTAAAGAACTGTTCCTTTACTCATGTTTAGACTGCTAAAATGTGATTTATAAGTTTGAATTAGATACTCCTATGAGGTTGTATCATAGCGTGAGATTACAGAGACTATCAAGCAGTACGTTTAAGACTTGCCCTTGAGGAATTAAAATTTAAAAACTTTTAAGATAAGTTGTTCACCAGAAATTAATGGCAATTTTTTAGGCGGTCCTGGGTTATTCTCTGTACTTATCTCTGTCAAAAACTCTTGCTTTGCTGTTTGTTTTCCCAGCTGTTTTTGGTTTAATTTCTAATGTGTCTAATTTGTGTAGGCGTCGACCAGAAGATTATGATATTCATAACAGCAGAAAGAAACCAAGGATTGACTATCCCCCTGAGTTTCACCAGAGACCAGGTTAATATTTTATAATCCTGAAGATTATTTGACTTACAATTACTAAAACAACAAAAAACTTCCAAGAAGCTTTAAAAGTAATAAAAATTTAGGGCATGACTACTTTAAACCTTAGAAGATCATTACTAGTTGTGATTACTAGTTCTTCCCCTACCATATTTAGATTGTTCAATCATTTTCACTGAGCCATAATTTATTAGTTACCTGAAATTGCTGATTTTGCAAAAATGGAAAATGTCCTGTACATGTGTCTGATGTAGGAAAACAGTGGCCATTTTGTTGTCCTTTCTGTTCCCTGTGATGTGCAGTGTATGCTGTGGAATGTAGCCTTAGTTGGGAATCAAAATAGAAGTTAGGCCTTTTTAAAAAAAATAAAAATCTTGATACTACTTTGGAGAGCATTGGAAAATACTTGGCTTGTCATCCAAGTGGAATTTTTCGATTAGTGTATTCACTGGAATTAAGCAAGATTTATTACAGAAGGGATATGTTTCAATTACAGTTACTGATGCACCTATAAAACTGTCTAGAACTTGGTTTTAGTTAGCATTATAACTTCAGTATTTTGTAACGAAATGGCTTTATAGAAGTACTTTTTCCCTAAAGGAGTTAATTGTGCTCCATTAGGACAAATTCTTTCCCCAGTAACAGTGTCAGTCAGTTTTTACGTATTAGTTTGTTGAATCCTTCCTAAAGGAAGCAGGGAGTGGGATAGATGTTTGTTTGGTTAACTTGATTCTTGGAGTTCATATGTGTTCATTTTTGCAGGTTTTGCAATTCTGTGTCCTTTTTTGAGTTTTCATGTTTTCAAACTTAGCTGTTAAGTTCCTCAAGGTGAAAGGAAAATATTCTGTAAAGGCGATTCTGCTACACTGTCCTCAAGTTTAGACTGTTAACACTCTTTAGTCCTTTGCCCTTACCTCACATGAATGATACATGTAAAAACCTCTGTAGTAATCGAATGATAGCATCCTTCAAAGTATATTTTTTCATGGGAAGAATTGAAACAAGGGTAAGGAAAGTTTATTATGCCATAGTAAAAACATAAAATTTGATTTACTAAAATGCTTGATGTTTGAACAGGGTATTTAAAGGATCCCCGATACCAGGAAGTTGACAGGTAAGTTGGGTTCACTCTTGCTTAGCTTTGAATTTACATTCTTGGAACTAGTTTATGAATTACCTGAATTTAGTTTCACAAATCTTATTCCCAACAGACGATTTTCAGGAGTTCGCCGAGATGTGTTTTTAAATGGGGTAAGCATTAAATTTTATATGTTTAAAGGTAGGGTCTGATTTGTTTTGTAATCCCTCAATTTTAATTTATTATTGACAATATCATCTTTTATTTTAGTCCTACAATGATTATGTGAGGGAATTTCATAACATGGGACCACCACCTCCTTGGCAAGGAATGGTTTGTATTATTCTATTTTAACTTCATTTTGCTGTGTCTAATATTTTAAATGCTTATATTGAGTGTGATACCTATACTCACCCATTAAGAGACTTAAAATACAAATTTTGTATTTTTATATTTGTATTTTTTAATGATTTATTTTATGTGCATTGGTCTTTTGCATGCATGTATGTCTGTTGGATCCCCTGGAACTGGAGTTAGAGGCTGTTGTGATCTATCATGTGGGTACTGGGAATTGATCCTGTATTCTCTGGATTAACAGCCAGTACCTCTGAGTCATCTCTTCAGCCCTTTTATTTGTATTTTAATGGTGAAATATAATTGATTATAATGAAAGATTTAGGAAGTTTGTTGGTGCTGATAATATAGGCTTAATGAGGATATGTGTAATATATATGGTAATGTTTAGTATAAATTCTTACCTGGATGTTTAGATTTATTCTCTCATCTTTCTAACACTTTGACCTTGGACAAGTTCCATGGTAACATGTTTACTTCATTCATAAAATTCACTAGCCATTCATTTATTTATTTAATATTTAGTAGTTTGTGTGAGGAGGTGTGCTTGTTTTGCATAAATGTTGATAAATGGTCAAATATGTCCATCTCCTATAGTATAACCTTCAAATAGTGTCACCTTAGTAGGATTGTGCAGAAGATGAATTGACAATTTATATGAAGTTTTTAGTTGTGCCTGATGTGACTAGTAAATTTAGCTCTCCATTTAAAATAAGACTGAATTAAAGACTGAATTTTCTGTCTTCAAGAAAATTTGGTATTTTTCTTAAAGTATATTCTGAGGTGTTAAGAATACCTGGGAACATAGTTTCTAAGATGTAATATTTGGAACAGAAGTATCTCTTGTTTCTCATTTCCTCATTTTATTTTTAAATATGTTAGATGACCTCTTTCTTTTATTCTACCTCAAGCATTTTTTCACACTATCTTATACATACAGATTAATTTTGAAAATTATTGAGTCTGAAATACTAAGATGATCTTGACAGTATGCAAATAATATATGGTGTGCCTTATATTTTATAATGGGACCTTAAAATTACATTTGTTTGTCTGGGCATGAGCGTGACGTACATAGACTTACGAGTCCTAGGGATTGTGCTCAGGTTATCATGCCTGACAACAGGTGTCTTTACCCCCTGAACTATCCCACCAGCTCCTACATTGGAATTTATAAAGTTTCATTGTAACTGGACTATATTTTGAAGATTGTGGGATACTAGTTTCAGAGCTCAGGGTACTACAGTTGGCATACCAGCTGTGTACATAGTTTCCTATTATGACCCTTTGATATAGGCTAGTTACTTAACCTCTTCTTGTCTGGCTTTTTTTTCTGTAATTTAGGATTAGTATAAATTTCCTACAATAAATGCCAAATAAATATAAAGTACTTAGGGATAGTTCTTTGGTTTTAGTAAGTACCATGTGTATTTTATGTCTACTAGAATTTAAATGATACAAGTAGCAAAATGGAAACATGTTAGATCTCAAAGTATGTCTTCATCATGCATGTTTTATTTTCAACACACAAAAAGCCTATTTTGGGAAACCTTAGTTTTCATTGTATATGAATAGTCATGGTGAAACTGTTTGGTATTGGTGTGATTTAGGAATAGGTTTCCAAGAATGGGTTTGTTTATAATGTATTTGGTAGAGTTTTATGTAGACGATCTTTCTTTTTTAGCCTCCTTATCCAGGAATGGAGCAGCCTCCACACCATCCTTACTACCAGCACCATGCTCCACCTCCTCAAGCCCACCCCCCTTACTCAGGACATCATCCTGTACCACATGAAGCAAGATACAGAGATAAACGAGTAGTAAGTGTACAAGAAGGCAGAGGTGTGAGGGAACTACTTAGAATTCTGTAGGTAATTTATAGACGGGCACATACTAGATTTTGTTGATGGACGATTTGTAATTTTTACAGACTCTGAATATTATTTCTCAACTTGTTTTCGTTAAAGTAGCTGATCATGTCCTCACAGATGAATTATTTAGATAGACTTAATATTTTATATTCCTTGTGTTGAATTATATTGTGTGTGTGTGTTGGGAGGGCATTGTAGAAGTGTATATAACAGCATTCCTCTACTGGGATCTTAATTATTAGCTATGTAATTCAAAACTGCTAGTATATTTTTTTCTAAATCTTAAATTTTATATTCTGCAGGTAAGATGGCAGATTATAAGATAGTTCCTAATGTATTTTTACCAAGTTTTACTTATTTAAAACTAGTAACCAAGTGACTAATTTCATCTTTCCTTTAGAAGGCCTTAATGACACTATCAAACCAACTCCAAGATATTAAGATATACAGAATAATTGCCCTTTAGTAATTGTTGCAGAATAAAAATTCTCCTTTAGGAATTGATTCTCATTGTCTGTATGACGGACATGAAACCGTTTTATGATCATTTCAGAATAGAATAGATGAAAGTTCTGCAATTTCTGAGCTTTCATAGTAATAGATGTTTGATTATTAAAAGGAATATTAATTTTCTGCTTTTTTAAAATAAAAATTGTTTTCTGTTACTTGATTGGAAGGATATTTCCATACACATTTAAGTTTAGTAACTTGGAATGGCAGTTTAATGTTACACATAAAAAATATACATATTGAAGAGAGTTGTTCAGAATAGTAAATTCATATCCTATCTTTGAGGGGTTTTATAAATTTTGTTTTTTGTTTTTTTATGGATTATTTTTTATTCTAAAGAGGAATCCATGAACTTATCCTTTAGCATTCTGTAAACCAACTTAATGATTGTTGACTAATATTGCAAGGGTAGAAAGTGATAGGATTTATCTATATGGTGAAAAATTAAGTTTATTGTGAAATCTTACATAAATTCCTTTGTAAATGCTACTTATGTACCTTATGAAAAGTTGTAACAATATTTTTGAAGTAGTAAATCTAGATTTCTGAAGTGAACTTGCCCTTGTAAAACAAGTCTATTTAATGGACCTTCATTTAGTAATAATTGAATTCATTAAAACATATGGTCTATGTTTATAATACATTCACGTTTTACTTATATATGAAAGTCAGTATGGATTTGTATTCTGAACTTGACTTTCTATATATTTGGGTTGACTTTTGAGAACACATCACACTCAGTAATAAAAGATGACCTGAAAACTTAAGTGGGAAATTTAAGGTAGAGGGGATCAAGCTGAGACACAGCCTTTACTTTGCCTTGCTTTTCCTTGATGCCCCTTCCTTACCCTCTTTATCCTCTTCATCCTTCACAGTGCATTATTAGCTTTATGTGGGATAAATTCCCAGTCTTACTGGAGTAAATTTGTTTAAAGTTCAGAAGTAAATTTTCTTGTAATTATCAGATTTACAGATTTTTATTTCACCAAATTCCTTAAATTACTATTAACAATAAGTTATGAGAAAATTTAGACCATAAGATTTCCTAGTTTCACAGAGTTTGGTATTTATTTTGTAGAATTGAAGGAGGGGGAAGGGTATGTTGCATAAAAGAAGAAGATACTTAGCAAATTGGTAGTATATCGGCTGTAGGAATGGAGTGATCGGTTGATGGTTATGACTTCATGGTTTACAATTATGTCTTGCTAAAGGAATCAGATGGAAAAGTCTTCAAGCTGTACAGGAAATTACAAGAAGAGATGTAGTTTTTTAGTGCTGACAAGCGTCACAGTTAGGTTCCATGAACTCATGGTTGCATTTTCTGATTTCTTCTTTACCAGACAACTGTAAGGACTCATAAATTCCATGCAAGATTTTCCTTTGCTGATCATTTTCTTCTTTTTCCTAGCATGATTATGATATGAGGGTGGATGATTTCCTTCGCCGTACACAAGCTGTTGTCAGTGGTCGGAGAAGTAGACCCCGGGAAAGAGACCGAGAGCGAGAGCGAGACCGCCCTAGAGATAACAGAAGAGACAGAGAGCGAGACAGAGGTCGTGATAGAGAAAGGGAGAGAGAAAGAATATGTGATCGGGACAGAGACAGAGGGGAGAGAGGTCGTTATCGAAGATAATGGTGCTTTTGGAAGCACTGATTGAAGATAAAAAAAATTGTATTTTTTTTGTGTGTGTTTACAAGTAGTAAATTTATTTTCAGCTGTCTACTTAAAGCTCATTGTGTAGGATTTATTATCACCTTTGTTCCAAGCATGCAGTAGAATAAGAACTGGAAAACTCAGATTCGCCAAAAATGCACAGTTGACAGTTGAGTTGACACTTTTACCGGGGCAGAATGGAACAGTCCAAGATTGTAGATATTAATTCATTCTCCACAAATGTTAATTTTACAGTATATTCATCCTTGAGTTATTTTGTTAGTTTGTTTCCTTTTTTTGGATCTTGATCAATAACTGCCATAGTGTTTTTGCTTTGATGTGTTTCTACATGTAGCTGCACACGGTTCAGTAAAAATGCTGCTATCAAGTATACAAATATTGAAGTATGATGGTTTGACTATATGGCAGTGTTGTAGCAGCCTCTTGGTTTCTCCTCTTCCCTCTTTTTTTAAACCTATAAAGTCACTTTTTTTTTTAAGTCTTCAATGATGAGAGCAATATTAAGAAGACATTGCTATCTAATTTTTAATCTTTTTAAATAAAAAGTTCCTATGTTCAGTAGCATGGTTGATGCTATTGTTTAGCCTTCCTTCTGTACATTGGCTTGGAATGTTCACAATTTGCGTCTGTGGCAGAAGATAATTCCACATTCTACATTGCTACTGTTTTGTATGAAATAAATTGGTAAATATTGACATTTACTTGCTCTATTTCCTTGTCTGATTGTCGATTTATAGTGCATAAGCATAATACTATGGTCTCTAATATATGATTCCCATGGAGTAGGATTTTGTTGGTAATTTAGTTATTTATACATCTGATGCTATTTTTGAATCCATATTTTAGACTTTTTCATCTACAGTTTTCTGTTTTCCGTTTTAGCCTTAGAATTCCTCACATTTCCATATATTGCTTGCCAATCCTTCATTGTAACAGATCTACAAGAAAAAGTTTATTATAGATATGCACACTTTAATGTCTTGATGTGACCCTGGAGTTTGGTCTGTATAAGATTGACTATCCAAACTCTGGAAATGTGAATTTTGGCAATTTTTGTTTGACACTGTCATATTTAGAGTGTATACAAAATCATCACATGGTGTGGGACTGTCCTGGAGCTAAGAGTGAGTCAAAGCTAGCTTGGAACCCTTCTCATCCTGAGAGCAGTAGGAGTTTGGCTGCTCCTTGCTGTAGCCCCAGCCAGCTATACTGAATGAGGCTTGGTTGCTGCTTTATCTCTGCTGTAGCTGGAAGCATAGAGCCCTGCATCCAGATGAGGCTACACTAGTAGCATTGACTTAACCAATGGGTCCCATTCTGGGGACTGATGATCCTTCCCTGGCTACCCTATAAATATATCCTAACGCTGCATTAAAGATGAGATCCTTGCACAACACCTTTCTCCTGAGTTCCTGTTCTCCCTGACTTACCAAGCTCCCATTGAAGGCAGGATGGAAACAGTAGGAGCCACACCATCCACAGTGCCTTCCCATGGGGCAGGCTTGAGTACAGTCAGGGAAGCCAGGGCTGGGGAGGCTCTCATGTGGATGAGATTATTTTTACAACATGGTACAACAACATGGTTTTCTGTTTTCTCTCAACTTACAGGCCCTCCGAGAATATAGGAACTTAGTATTCACAAAAATATAACTTTATTACCTTCAAGATATCTTCCTTTACAGTTACAATTCTATTTACCAGTATCAGAATTTATATTCAGGAGAGATAGACTTGAACGAATATTGGACTTTTAGGAAATCAGTGTTGCAGTTTCGCATTGTGTTTATGTAAAGTAGTGCATGAGTTATGTCACTCATATTTTTAAATTATTAATTTTTGATAATTTTGTAAGTTTATATAATACATTCTGTTCATATTCATCCCTGTAATTCCCCTCTTGTCCACCATTTTCCTTTCAAGTTTCCATCTTCCACATCCTTTTGGTTTTGCTTGGTGACCCACTCGGGTTTTTATTCCATAATTAAATTTTATATTATAGAAATGTCTATTCTTTTTCCAAGTCCTTAATTAACAAAGACTTTCATTAAACAGTCAACAGTTATTTTTTCAATAACATTTTAATAACATTAAAGTTACTACCTGAGGGCAAAATAAGTTGTAAATCATATTGAACATAGTGTGCACTGTGCACTGTGCACTTTTGTACTGCCCTATACTGACTGACTACATCTACATACAATTCTGATCTCTGATTCGAATTGGGTAACTGGTTCAAAGAGTAAAATTGCCCAGTTTCCATTCCCAGAAAAGTTACTTAAATGCTAGTGAAAAAGAATTTAAGCAAATCTCTAAAATCATGAGCAGAAGTTAAGTCTGGTAATTTTAAGTATTAACTATTCAGGCTTTATTAGTCTGGCTTTAAAAGTTCATCTACTTAGATGCTTGATATTTTAGGGTATTAGTTACTGGTGGTTCACATTTCTAATCCTAATGCATTAGTCCTGAGGAATTTGTTTAAGGATAATTCCAAAAGGGAAAAAACTAGAAGTCCACTGCAAAATGATTCAGTGTAGAACTTATAAACTTTTGAGAATTTTTTTAAATCAGTGGATACAAAGGCTTTGTAAATATGGAGAGTGATATACACAAACAGGTATGTAAGTGGATTAAACATCCATTCATATAAATGGAATAAACTGGGGGGAGCAGTATTGGCACAGCTGGATAGTACATGAATCAGGTATACCACTGGCAATACGGGACCATCAGAGTTAGGCAAAATCCAGCAGAGGAAGAAAGCAGACAACTTTAATGACCTATTTAATGTTACCACCATGTTTTTTGGTTTTGTTTTTCTACACAGGGTTTCTTTGTGTAGCTTTGGCTGCCTTGGAACTAGCTTTGTAGACCAGGCTGGCCTTTAACTCAGGATCTGCCTGCCTCTGCCTCCTGAGTGCTGGGATTAAAGGGGTGTGCCAGCACTGCCAGGGTCCCATCCTGTTCTTAAGTCAATGGACACAATGCAAGCCTGCACTGGCTTTACATTTTCTAAGGAGGAAGGAAAAACCTAAACTCTCTATTTGGGATTTTTCTGGTGTAATGTGGGAAGATAAATACAGGTGGGATATTGATAGGAATGGAAACATCAGAACACTGTTAGTCTACTATAGCCACCTTAGACCTCCAGTTAGAAGGAAATCAAAAACACTAATTGAAAATTTGGAAGAGTTAAAATACAGCATATCGATGCATTTACATGAATTAAGTTCAGAAGTATGTTAAGTGCTTCGAGTGGGACATTTGGAAAGCATATTTTTTAATCTCCTGTTGATGTGATAAAAACAATGACCAAAAGTAACTTCCAGGAGAGTTTATGGATCAAGCCGGATGAGTCGACCATGGTGGGCAGATATGCTGGCAAGCTGCAGGCATGGCAGCAAAATCAGGAAGCCGAAAGATCATATCTTTGACTACAACCAGAAGTAGGATGGGGATACTCTCAGAGCCTTACTTACCCCAGTGACATACACCAACAAGGTTACACTGCCTTCCAAAAGAGTGACACCAATTGAGGACCAAGTATTCAAATATCTAAGCATACAGGGGACATTTCTTATTAAACTTCTACAGGGATAAATATGAAAGAATTTGCCTTTAAAGAGTTTGACTGTTACATGGAGACATGCATTCATGGAGAATGAAAGCATGGTCAGATGCTGGGGAAGGATTGATGGGGAGATGGATGAGATTTACGATATTATAGCATAAAAATTGGTGGTGGATGATCTGTTGAAAGGCTGTTATTTAAAAATCAGGGGTGCTGGTGAGGGCATGAAACCTTAGCACTCAGCAGGTAGAGGCAGGGTTATGGACTGAAGACCAGCTGTGACTACATACCATTTTGTGAGGCCAGCTTGAACTACATGCAACTTTATCAGATTTTTAAAAAGCTATGTTAGCTCAAGATTTTGGGGTGATTTACTGGAATATTTTTTCTGTAAAATGATAATCATGGAAAAACATAAAAGTATGATAATTACACATCAGGCTATAATGGTAACATTCCTTTGAGCAATTACAAAAGCTAGCTAATTCTGCATTAACTAATTGTGAGTTTGTGTAAGATGTGTGATCTGTGTCAATGTGTGTGCCTCAGTCCACATACAGATTTTACAACCTGCCATGAGTCTTTTCTTTCCTTAACATCATGTGGCCTCTCGGGAATCAAACTCAGGTCATCAGGCTTGGCAGCAGGAGTATTTACTCAATGAGCCATCTTAGTTTCCCTAAATCAATTCTTCCAGGTGTTCATCTGCATTTATGTAATATTTTTGCTCATTTTAAAATTACTAAAAGTGGGGAGATTATGTTTCACGTATGTTGTAATAGTGTTTTAGTCAAGAATAGACTGTATGTGCAGCTGTTGTCCTGTAATACTAAGCCACCTAATGAAGTTGGAATCATCTCACTGTGTATGAATTGTGTTCACACAATGAATTTGTCAACCCTCTACTCCATTAAATAACACATAACCATTTCTGTAGAATACTTCTTCCCACCTTCACCAGCTAATACATATTGAACATACTTTGGAGTTTTTGTGTCTTGATGATATTTGTAATGGATACATCTTTTCTAAAGAAAAATGACTATTAGATTCTTGAGCAACTAGAGAATTTTGCTTAGAATTCTGAATGCTAAATATTCTTGTACAAGGTTTTCCAAAGTTAGATTTTATAAGATAGGGAGAGATCTGAAAATGATAAAATATGGCCATTTTACATTTTGGTAGGTATTGTTCACTAAATAGTTACACAATTTATTTGTACTTACAGAAATCCATTAGGCTTGATAATTTACTTTGTAGTCATATTAGTCCTTAAAATTCTTACCAGTCTGAGAGAATAGTACTATTCTATTCTTTTAATTTCCATTTTCCTAATTTACAAATTTGAGTTTTCCATACATTTTTATTTAATATTTATTTCTAAAGAATCTTTAATTTTATGTATATGAATGATTTACCTTGGCATGTGCACCACATACGTGTTGGTACTGATGAAGGCCACAAGAGAACAGCAGTTCCCCTGGATCTGGAATTATGGATGGTTATAAGTTACCGTGTGGGTGCTGGGAATTGAACCTGGGTCCCCTGCAAAAGCATCAAGTTCTCTGAACTACTGACCTATCTCTCCAGCACTCATAAAATTATTAATCATATTTATTTTTCTGATAATTTTCATCTTTTTAGTACATATGTGAATAACATGTATAAATAATTAATGATCTGTGATAAATGTTATCAATGTTTTCTACTCTTATACGTTGTCTTTTGTATTTCTGAGATAAAGTCTCACTACATGGCTTTGGTCGACCTGGAACTTTCTGTGTAGACCTGGCTAGCCTTGAACTCACAGAGATCTACCTGCCTCTGCCTCTCCAGTGCTGGGGTTATAGGTGTGCATTACCATGCCCAATCTACCTTGTCTTAAAATTTATAAATATAATATGCATAAATACACATATATTTACATGCATACATACATATATATAGACACATACACAAATATGTGTGTGTGTGTACACAAGTTTACATCTTTGATGCAGTTAATATGTAAATTATTTGTAATTTTGTTTTTGTGCTGTTTTCATCTCAATATTCTAAAATGTGTTCAATACATCTTTCTGGGACTTTATTTTTAACATTTGAAGGTATATCTCACTCGTGTTTGTTCTTCTGAGGATGTAGCATGGGGATCCTGTTTTACAATTGTCTCAGCATCATTTGTAATTGAGCAGTCGTGTGATTGATTTTAATTTTTTGACATTTATTCTTATTTTGAGTATGAGTGCTTTGCCTGCATGTATGTATTTGCATCATGTACATGCAGTGTTCTCAGAGAACAGAAGAGGACACCAAATTCCTGGGAATTGATGTTACAGATGGTTGTGTGCTACTGTTTTGTGGGTTTTTGGAAACTGACCATAGGTCCTCTGCAAGAGCAAGTACTCTTAGCTGCTAAAAACATCTCTCCAGCTCCAGATGAATGATTTTAAATACCTTTCTTTACATCTGACCCAGTGTATTGTGTTGATTGAGATATTTCCCATAACCTCTGACATTTGAATATTGGTCCTCCAGTCAGTGGCTGTTTTGGGGAGGACTGGGAAGTGCTTTACTTGAAGTATTTCACTGGGTTTTAACATTTCAAGAGACTCAGGACATTTTGAGGTGGCTCTCTGCTTCCTGCTTGTGGCAGGTGATGTGAGCTCTCAGCTGCTGCTCCAGAGCCATGCCTGCCTGCCTACAACCATGCTCCCTCCCATAATGGTGATGGACTTCTTATCCCTTTGGAGCCATAGCCTAAAATAAACTCTTCTATATGTTGCCTTGGCCACTGTGTTTTATCATAGCACTAGAAAAGTAATCTATCTTGCAAAATTTTAATGTGGAAATGCATGTTTGAAAGTATTCATTTTAGTACTCCTAGAGGGGAATGTCTAATGCACTTTCTGTATTCAACCAGGTCTACTTTGGAGTCTATTCTGTTCATTGATCTGCACCAATGTTGCAGATATTTTGTAACTGTGCTCTGTAAGTATGATCATTTTTAGTTTTTCCTTCTTTACAAAAATATTCCATAATTACAGTAAATAATTTTATGTTTCAGAAGTATTTTCAAGGCTTTGAAATTAAAGCATTGTACTTATTAGTTGGTATGTGACCTGGAGCAGACAAAGCTGGGTTCCTGACAGGGTCCGGAGGAGGACAGGGGACATAGAAGAAATAAATAATGAAGGAGTCAAAAGCTGAGATTAGGGGAGCTGCAAAGGCTGATGGCCCAAGCCCATAGTATATTAACTGCCCAGCTCTTTTTATACCTGTCAAATGGGGAAGCAGAAGCCAAGTCAATAAAGAGCATTAGACAGCAAGGTACAGGGAACTCGGAATATCTCAAGTTCCCCCTTAGCAAGATATATTCTGGAATGGCAAACAAAAGCATCTTAGTGTCTAGAACATTTGACCATATACATACTGGGCATATAGCAAGTGCCAGTTCCCAAGATATACCCCAACCTCCACCCTGGTGCCACTCCATAGCTGGCTCTGCCTGACATGACCCTGGCTATGTAAGGTCAAAATGCCCACATCCATCAGTACTCCCAGGATTCTCCAGTCTAGCCCTCAAGACAGAGAATAGCTTTCAAAATATCTGATAAATACAGCATCCCTTTCATAAGTGATACTGTTTTTTAAATAAGCCTTAATCCATTACACTCCCACTGAAGTTTTTAAAGATAAGATAAATATCCCTCAAGAGCCAGAAGACCAGGGAAGCTGCAATGAGATTGTCTCTAGAAATGACAAGGAAGCTTCACTCATGATACCTTAACAATACTGCTATCTAAACAAGACTGACCAGTACAACACCAATAGACATACTAACAATATGGAAGGGAAACCTCACAGAAATCCACCCATAGACAAAGAATTGCAAGTAAGGAATGTCAAGAGAGATAATAGTTCTCCCTAGTGATAAGACATGCCCCTCCCAATTGGTTATCCTATGGTCTGAAATCATATACATACAAGTAACACTAAACAGATTGAGCAGATTGTATTTATATTCAAGTGTGTGTGTAACTATAACAACAGACAAAAGTGGTGATGATTTTGTGAGACAGTGGGGTAGGGGTGGGGTAAATGAGAAAGGGAGAAACTAGAAGGGGGAAAGTAATGTCATATTTTAATTAAAACAATCCCGTCTCTCAGTTTTGTCTGAAAAAATACAAACATAATCTTGCAATCTATTACAGCACATACAAGAACTGAAATGGATTTCAAGTAATCTTTTCATATGAGATGACTTCATCCAGTGTCTTGTCCAACTTGGCCCTGCTGTTTGGGCTGTTGGTGGGGAGGCTGGAAGCATGGGTGACTGGTTTGATCCCATTCTGTGTCAAGTAGTTCCTTTTCCATAGGCAAGGAGAGAATGCTTCCATATTTCTGTAAAGTAGCATTAGCTCATATCTGGTCTAGAATCATTCTGTATACTGAAGAATGTTTGTAGTGGCCTCATAGAAGTCTTGTGCAGTTTGGTCTAGAGGGTGTTTGCTACCTAGCTCATCCCAAAAAGCTCTGTGCTGACAGACCACAAGCCACAGCAAAACTCTGCCCCTCTCCAAAGATGGGCTGTGACTGGTAGAATTGCTTACCTAATCCCTGATGTCTGGAATATGCCCATCCCAGCATCCCTGTCTTAACCAATGCCCTTTATCCCTCAGTACGAAAAACTCTCCCCTCCTGACCCCATAAGATGTCATGACAACTGCATTAAACTCAACATGCTCCACTGACAACACTCTTCTAGAATCTTTGTATTCTGTCAACTCTTAGTCCCAGATCTGGGTCTTGCCTGGTTGACCTCACCATGTGCTTCCTTCCCAGAGCTACTAGAGACTAACCTATATGGCCAATAGCCCTAGCCACCTGCTCTGTGTGTGTTGTGTGGGGAGCGAGCCTTCACAGGCCTAGAGAAAAAGAGAAACTACCAACAAATATTAGGCCAAAGGAGTTGCAATCCTGTTGACTGTATAAAGGTGGAGAAGGTGAGCCGGTATGAATTCTTCTAAAGCAGATATCTAGTGTCCACTCAGTTACCTGTATTGTGAAGATAGAAGAATGTGATGTTCTTTTCTACAAGGTTAAGAGATGGAGGATGGGATAAAAGGATGAGTTGGGGAAAGGAAGGTTAGAGATGATCTGCATGATTCACTGAAGATTGGGACATAGATGGAGGAGAGGCTGGAGCAGGTGGTTTGCTACAGAGCTGGGGCTGAGACAGGGGTATTGAATTTACAGGAGAGGAAAGAGAGAGGTGAAGATCTGCAGTTACCCCATCTGTTTCTCTAGCCTACACGTCCTAAGAAGTATCTTCTGAGTAACATTTAGTTAGTAATATTAGTGATATTTACTAGCATATACTATCACAATCTGTAATTAGAATCTGCAATTGATATCTTCTTCTGTCCCAAAAGGCTGAAGATCATAATGACAATAACCAGGTTTTTATTTCTTTGATTTTATATTTTTGACTTTTTGAGACAGGGTCCAACATTGTAGCTCTGGCAGTCCTAGAACTCACTATATAGACCAAACTGGCCTCAAACTCACAGAGATCCACCTGCCTTAGCCTTCCTGGTGCTGGGCTTAAAAGAGTGCATCACCATCGACTGGCCAGATGAATAGTTTTTAAGGAATACCTTTAAAGGAAAAAGAATGTCTTTGAAAACCAAAGAGCCCTTTCCACATAGTTTATGGTTGTAGCTGGAAACACTTAGGAAACCCATTTCTCTTGCTCAATACATTCTGATAACAGAGACTTCAGTAGGAAGAGGTAACATGGTCCCTGTTCCCTTAGTAAAAAAAAAGGTGCTGAGCTTGGAGTGAATTAGAAACAAAGCAGCTCTGCTGGTCTATAAAACCAAAGGGGAGGGGAATCTTTTGACATCTTCTTCAGGAAAAGTAAAAATCACACAGTTGCAGAACTGTATAGTTAATACATGCTGAGTATTTGCAAAATAATGTAGAGGGTGGATTTTGAAGGCCCTTATGTCCATCAATAACTTGTGACCTGGAATGAAGCCTAGTAAATTATGGCAATGTGCTATGTAAGTTATAGCAGTTCTTTAAGGATTTATTTATTTTTATATTTTGTATGTGAGTGTTTTTGCCTGTGCACTGTGTGCATACAGTGTCTGAAGGAGTCAGAAGAGGGTGTCAGATGCTCTGGAGTTACAGATGGATGTGGGCCACCTGTGGGTGCTGGGAATCAAACCCAGTTCCTCTGCAAGAACAAAAAGTGCTTTAACCACGCAGCCCTCTCTCCAGCATAAAACAAGTATTTTTTAAGAAGCAATAATATGGTTTGATTTTTACTTTTTCCTAGTTTCTTGCACTGTGACCAAAAACAATATTTCTAACTCATAATCAAGCATTAAAAATCTGGAAATCATACTGAGATTCGATGAAAGTCAAAGAGAGGAAAGTTATCTTGTCAGAGGGGTTAAGACTGCCATCATGGCCTCCCTTGCTGTGACACGCTGGGGATGGTCCACATGTCAGCCCTCCTCACTTTGGCTACTCCCTTTTCTTCTTCTCTCCAGCTTTAGCAAACTTCCGGCAACAGAAGAGGCAAGACTTTGTGATGATGAACACCACAGTCACCACACAGGCCAGCAGGAACCCGAGCACATCCAGCGAGTGGTACTGGATCCAGCTGAGGTTGTGGGCTGCCACCCGAAGGTGCTTGGCTCCTTTGTGGCGCATGACATACTCGACCCAGAAGACGGCTCTGTCCAGGGGCTTCACTGGCTGATCGTGGTGGATTCTGGATAAGCGCATGGCATTCTCCTTATAGCTAAAGACGGATGTAAAGGAAAAGTGCGAAACATCAACACTGAAAGCAGATTTATTTACTTAAGAGCATCAAAGCAATGAAAGCTTCAGAGAAAGCATCATGAGACTTGAAAAATGTCATAGAAGAGCAGTAAGAGGGGTACAGCTTTAGTTGGGGCATGTCTGAAAGTTTGTCTGTAAATTGGAATTCTCTGAGACTACATGCATTTTAAAAGATGACTAAGAACTGGGGATGGAGCTCACTGATAGTTTACCTAGAATGCCCAAGGGCCTGAATTCAACCCCGAGCACTGCCAACAAAACAAAGAAAAAATTTAACAAGTAGAAAAAAACAAAACACAAAAACCAAAACATCATCAGGCATGTAGAATAACTATAATTCTTATTTTTAAAATACATTTGTTTGTGGTGTGGTGTGTGTGTTTGTGTGTGTGTGTGTGTGGTGTGTGTCCACACATGCATGAGTGTGCACAGTACTTGTGTCGAGGTAGGAGAACTACTCGGAGGAGTCAGGTTACTTTTTCTACCATGTGAATTCCAGGGATTGAACCCAAGAATGGAAGTCATGCGGTTAGGAGTGGTGCCAAGAACCTTTACCCACAAAACCATCCGTTGACATCAGAAAGTAGAAATCTTACTGAGATTGGTTAAGGTGTACTTTGGTATGGAAACTAGTTTTAAAAAGTCATGGATTTCCTGAATATACTGAAAACAGAAGTACCTCAGGTTTTAGCTTTTCCAGTAATAGGAATCTACTTAAAGAGACAGTAAACATAACCTCAAACATATCTGCATGTCTATGGCTATTGCAGCACTGGCCATATTAACTATTTGGAAATGACTTTGGTACCTATTGTTGGAAAATAGAATAAAAGTGTTGTAGTGGGATATTTTAGTCCTGTGTGCTGTTTTGGATTGCGAAAGGGCTTTGACCCCTTGTAGCTGGGAAGCTGGATGCCTTGTGGCTGTAGGCCTTGCTTCCTACCCATTCACACTCTTGTACTAGCCCTGCTGAACTATTTACAGTTTGAAGATATCTTAGCATATCTGGCTGGGGGTGATCAGAGTCTTCTCTGATCACTCTTTCATTGTGATAGGTCACGATGCACTGTGTGTAGACTACCAGAGATCATTTCATAAAAACACAGTGTAGAACATTGATAACTGGAGTTTAGGAATGGAGGGATATGTGGGGAGAGAAGTTAAGAGAAGTTGGCCAGCATATACATCCTGCCACTAGCCATCAGGATAGTGCTCTATAGCAAGTCAGTGACTGTGAATAATAAGTTACAGGTCTAGTTAAGTAATGGAAAGAGGGACTTTCTACATTGTTACAAATGAAATTATAAATGATTAAGGAGATGGAAATGTAAGTATCCTGAGAATTCTTTACAAATATACACAGACACATACACACACACACACACACACATATATATACATACATGTATAATTTATAAATTATAATTTCATACATATATATACATCTATATGTATATAATATATATATGTATGTATGTGTAAAATTATTTACATTGCAATGAATGTGGATTATTTAAACATATGAAGTTCAGAAAATTTAGGCATTGAAACATTTTTTTATCTTTCACATTCATTATTCTGTTTGTTGATTTGATCATCTTTCTAGAAATTGTGTCCTTTAGTTATGCAAGAAAAAAAGTTTGCCAGCATCAAGTTACTCTAAACTAACTTCTCCTATGGTAAATCTATGGGGATAGGTTATAGTCTTGATTGCCATAAAGGCTCATTCAACATTTGGTTCAAAGTTAGGGTTTTTTTTTTCTTCAAAATTAGAATAAATATTGGATAAAATCAACAGTTATCATTGAGAAAATTTATCTTGAACACTAAGAAATTAGAAAAACATTGTACTCACGAAGGGTCATTGATGACTGTCTTCAATGCACTCAGCAAATCTGTACTGGACATTGTGAGAAAGTCCAGTCTAACACCTGCCCCTTTGGTCTTCATGCGAACAATATTATCATATTGGTCTGCAAACAAAGGAATGCCAATCACAGGGATCCCATGGTAGATCGCCTCATAGATGCCATTGGTGCCTCCATGAGTTACAAAAGCTTTGGTTTTTGGATGACCTAGCATTGGGAGAAATTAAGGGAAAGTATTAATCATGAGTCTTACAAAGAAAATGAGAAGCAGAGTAAAAAGACAGGTAAAGGTGCAATATTTTCCAGGTAACAGTATCATAACCATGAAACTGCACTGAATTCCTTTCAAATCTTAGAGCAAGAACCACCACGGGACCACCCATATTAAGGGAACGCCAAACAGAGGAGGTGAAGTATGAAAGTAGAATGATTTTGTGCAATGGATAAAAAGGATAGAGCACATCCCAAGTAGAACAAATGGCTTGTGGTTCAGGAACCACAGGCAGTAGTTCAGGTGAATATGTTCTACTTAGCAACAGTGAAGCCACTGCTTGGGATGGGTCAGATCTAAGCAGCACGGGGTTGGGTGCTCACAGTACTGGAATCAAACTGAGGACAGGAAAGGCTTCATCATGTGTAGTTCCATCTCATGATGTGGGGTTTAGAGGAGAGTATATAGTAAATAAAGAGTCAGTAACGAAAGAATGTCCTTCATTGGATTTGAAATTGCCCTACAGTAGGGGAGAGAGAGGGTAGATGTAAATTATAGAAATAGGAGCTAGAGAGAAACCTGAAGAAGTGACTTAAAATGTATCTGAAAGGTAATTATAGTGGAGATAAAATGGATTCTGGACATCTTGTATGTTACTGTACAGAACAGCGACAACAGTTTCCCCAGGACTAGAACACAGGGTTCATGAAAGCATTCAGTGTTAATGTGTATCTTCTTCCTAACTGGCCATTCTTCACGTCCCAGGTGTCTCCTGATTTTTTACCGAGAAGGTCATTCTGGGGGATCCATTTGTACAGCCGAGTGTTGGAGCCCAAGGTGTCTGGCTTCTTGCCTTCAAATCTCCAAAGAATCTGTTAAGGTGAAGATATTCTCTCATTACTTGGGACAAATGTCAAGATACTTATGCCAGCATTCTGGAGATATTGAGAAACAATGCGTCAGAGACACAAAGTGAACGTGAATGATAAGAATCATGAAGAACTACAGCAGTAACAATGCAAATGCTCTTCATGCTTCTGTATTTATTCTTATTCTCATCCATAATAATGAAATACTGTAAAAGAAAAAAAGAACAAACCAGAATACCACAAATCCCAGAAGAGGGCATTGTATGCCATGGAGGCATGGGGCTCAGAACTAAGTTCATGTCCTCTGGGAGAGCAATACATGCTCTGCAAGGATGAGAGCCTCCTCTCCTATTCCATCATTAATTTCTTATTGTTACCAGGCCAGTGCACTTGATGGCTACAATTTAACTGCAGTCAGATTATACTGCAGTGTGTGCAGAATTCTCAGTTATCCTCCAAGGAAATGGTGACAAGGCAGATTCTTGTTCATCTGTCTGTAATACCACTACAATACCAAGTTCTTACACACTTGTTAAGTGTTTTTCTTCCTAACACAATGTTAAAACGAGATAATTAAAAATATCATCTGTTTTGACATTCGTCCCTTGTATTTTTGTGTCACCAGTGACTTGATAGATGAGCTAGATTTACCATAACAGCATCCACTTCACACAGGAGGCTTCTGCAATCATACCTGAACAGGCAGTGAGGTCTCAATGAGGACGCATCACTGAGGTGCTGTTTCTCACCTTCTGTGGAATCTGGGCAAGGCCTGCTGCAATCACGTTGGCCCTTTCTTCTGTCAGGTTGCCCACCATGGACCCCAGGGAAAACACCACAACACCATGTTCTCCAGAAGACTGCACAAAGTCTTCTATTTCCTGTTAATGAGATATCGCCACATCACAAAGAGCAGTCCACCAAACAACCTAGAGGAAAACTGACAGCAATGTCCCTGGGAAGACACTAAGCACCATTAGAAATGATTAGAATAGTGGGTCCTTGAAAACTGTTTATACCCACATATAAGACCTACAGTTGAAAGCAATTGTAAGACTGCAGTTCTATGTGTTACATGTATGTGTATATTCACATGCTCACACAGACAGCCTTGAAACGTAATCATTTCCTTTGTTGTTCTTCATTTTCACCACGAAAAACAAAATTTGTAGTAAATATATCCAATGTTCTTTTCTCTAAGACCCCAGTTAACTATCCCTTTTCTTTATGCATCTGATTTTGACTAGTCTATGTGGTATGTGTGATGGATCTCTATAATAATTTTGTATCATTTTACTGGTAGATTTTACTCAGTATCATTTCATTATAGTTCCTACAGGACATACCATGTGTCCCCATTCTCTAGACTTTAAAGACCTAGTGACATGTCCTATGTATTGTTTACCAAAAAATCTAGCTATTGGTTTCTAGGTTGCTGAGACTTCTATGATTCTCTTTCCACAGATATTTCTTTGAGACCCTTCAATTAATTCTTTTACACACTTACCTAGGAGTAAAGTACATGGTGCAGAAATCTAATTCATAGAAACCTCCATTTTTTCAGTAATGGTTGTTTTATGTTTTTTAAAATAGAGGATAGTCAGTTTTGTTGGAAAGATATTTCCTATTTGAGATAAAAATTTATTGTATACACATGTACAATTTTATGTGTGTATGTATGTTGGTCTCTGTCTCTCCAGGTTCCCGCGCACCCGCGTCTCGCCCGTCCGTAGTAGTCTGACCTCGTTCCCTGGCCGGGGAAGGTGGCTCAGACCTAAGTGGTGAGAAGGCGCAGGCCTGGAGTCAAGATTCAGTGACCTTTCACGAAGCTATCCACTCAGCTGACCTGAGAAACGACGGGGTTCAAATAATGCCTCAGGAGCTTGCGTTTGGTGAACATGAAACTCGTTTATTATCAGCCCTTTCCCTGTTTAAATATCTTTCTGGAGAAGGCAGGGTCCCGCTATTCCGGGTGGGGGGAAGCCTAATTAGTATAGGCAGGGCAGGAACACCTGAGGCAGGAAAGCAATGGATCCACCCAATGGATGGATATGGCTGCAATACAGGTAAACATGTCCCCTTTAGCTTCCATGAAGGAAGCAAGTTATAACTAATATTTTTTGGCTAGGGACCCCCCTGGAGTAGGAGAGGAGAAGGCTGCCCAGCATCTCATCCCGCTTTACCTTTCCTGGAAGCAGGGGTACTTCTTGGTCTCAACTTCTACTACTCTCGAGCCCCCAAGAGTCCCACATATGTATGTATGTATGTATGTAAGTATGTATGTATGTATGTATGTATGTGTGTGTGTGTATGTATATATAAATGCGTGTTTGTTGGTAGTAGGGTGTTTCTTCTTGTCTGTTTCATTAAGAAAGCATAAGGAGCCATTGCATGCTTCTGAAAATTATGTTTCCCTTGACCAAACTTTATCAGTCTTCTCTTAGACCATTTTGTGAAGGGCTTGACTTTGGTTTGTCTCTCTGCCTTTAGTGTTTATGAGCATTCTTTGCACATTTGATCTTTTAGCAACATTTTAATTGAGAATTTCATTCAATGAATTTTGAACATAAATAGGCTCCATTATCCTCAATTCTTCCTATTACCACCCCATTCTTTCCCCCAAACTTTGAGATATGTTTTCTCTCTCTCCCTTCTTTCCCCATTGAGTAAATTTGTGGTGCCCAGCCAGTCCTGGGAGTGCGGCCTGCCCTGGAATGTGGACAACAGGCCATACATTGCATCATTAAAGAGAACTGACTCTCCCTCTTCCAGCATCTGTGAAATACCAGCAGCTCCTTGGCTAGTGGTGGATTTCATGCACACTCAAATTTACTCCATTCTTTTATTACTCCAAGCCACACTCTAAGAGAATCTTACTGAATTAATGTTACTCATATGCTAACATTGTTCCTGATTATCATGTGTGTATTTTTCACTTCACATACACTCCTTCCTTGGGGATATCAGATACTAAATATCCTGAGTAACTTCTTTCCGTAACAGTTAAGGTGCTCTTCTGCAGACAGGGCCAGTTCATCTTTGGTATTCTGAAGCTCTTACATTGGACTATACAAGGGCATCTGTGAAATCATGGTTTTCACTCATGATTGATTGGCTGTCAGTTACTGAACTACTGCTCTGTTGAAACATATACTGATGCTAACAAGTGTGGGTCTTGTTTTTTTAATGACCTCATCATCCTGTTCAAGTTTAACTAGAATTCAAGAAAAACAAAGAATAGTTTTCTTGATATTTCAGTTTAAGTGGGCAGGCAGAATCTCATTATGGTTGCAGGCTCTTTGATGGAATAGAACCTTCTTGGTGGGAAGTCTTACTTGTGAACTGGGTCTGTCCCTTTTCCCATGGGATGTTTGCCAAGAATCGTCAGAATGACACTCTAACTTGTGACTACTTAGTCCTTACCTTACATATTCCATACAAGAATTCTGCCTTCTTCAGTAAGGTCTTTCATAAGAAAATCAAATGCACAGCCAAAATTGTCCTAGAAATTTTACCAAGGCATACACTCATCTTTGTTCTGTTCTTGGTGTACTGTTTTCCCGGTTCATAATATAAGAGTGGCCACAATTTACCATCCCTAAATAAAATACTTATCTTCCTAATCATTTTCTGATCTTTATCTCAGAATACTTGACACAAATAAAAAGGAAGCCAGGCATAATATCACATGCCTTTAATCCCAGCACTAGGGAGGCAGAGGCAGGAGGATCTCTGTGAGTTCAAGGCCAGCCTGGTCTACAGAGTGAGTTCCAGGAGAGCCATGAATATTAGATAGAGAAACCTGTCTCAGAACAAACAAACAAAAACCAAATAAAGAGGCTAAAAAGAAATAAAAAAAAATCATGCCTTTCAGATATTAACTGTTCATAGCATTTTTCAAAAGTATAATTTCAAGTTTCATCTCCCATGTCCTGAGAAATGCAGCATTAATATGACCCAACTGTAGGTGTGGCATCATTTCTTTTACCTAAGGCACCTTTATTCAATGTTCTAATTCACTGATGTTCTTCTCAAAGCCTTTATGTATGCAGTGGGAACTTTGTTCTGTAGTCTTAATTAGTACAACCCCTGTTTCACATACTAATCAATGACATAGAGTCACTATTTTCCTTTCATAAATTCTTGTCCTGATAGTTGAGCCTGACACATTCATATAGACTAAACAAGTTGTATTTGTATATCTACATATATTTGCATATACTGATATGTACATAACAATATTTTATGAAAAAAATGAGGCCATGAATTTGAAAGAAAGCAAAAAGGAGTATATAGGAGGGTTTGGAGGGAGTAAAGGAATGATGTAACCATATTATAATCTCAAAAATAAGATAAATAATGAATGCTCTTTTGAGAAAAGTTGGAAAAGTAGAAAATTAAAAATAAGATTTAGACAAACTCTCCATGCAATACTATACCTCATTTAAAAGAATGTATGGTTTTCGTCTAGGTATATTATTCAGTGGTAGAGTGTGAGTCTAATGTACACAATCCCCTGCATTCAACCCAGGTCATAAAAAATGAAATTAATTTGTTGTGTGTTGTAACACACACACACACACACACACACTATAGGTAGGAGTGTAGCTTCAATTATAGAGCTCTTGCTTGTCACTCAAAAGTTCTAAATTCTATCTCTCTCTCACACACAAACACACAAACACACAGCCCTACGTGTAATATATATCTTTAGAATGAAAATCCTGTTATCTAAATCTTTAATCCTAAAAGGAGCACAATATCAGATTGCACTTTTCCTCTACATTTTCCAAGTACATTTGTATAATGTTTGACAAGATTAGTTAAGCATCTTTGATTCAACAATTATAATGTGAGAATGTGTACACAGTATACATTTAAAACTAATACCTGCTTGTTACATACCTAAGTTTTTTCAATGTTTGTTTTATGAATTGTAGAGGAATAGCCTTGTGTGAAAGCTAGGGTCTACTTTCCAGAGGATACATTCAGAGGCCTGGGTGGTCTGGATGGAATGTAGACACACCTGTAATCTAGTGTTCAGAGATCGGTGGTAGCAAACACCTTTAATCTCAGTGTTCAGAAGGCAAACATAGTTCATGCCTTTATGTCCTAGAAAAAAAACAGTGGAAGCAGACACAGGAAGCAGAACTCAGAAGGAGTCAGTGTCACACAGAAGTGACATCTGAGATGAGTCATAGTGAATGGCAGACAAAGTGACTAATCAGAGGAAGAGCTAACAGTAAGGTTAGGCCCAACCCTCATGGGAAAGGCTGGATCTCAGCTCAGTTAAAGAGAGTTGCATAGGAGTTACAGAGTCACAGGAGTTACAGAGAAGCAGTTGAAGTAGTCAGTAAAATGAGTCAGTTCAGAAGTAGACAGGAGGGATCAGTAAGCAGAGTTAGTAGAGGAGCAGTTAACAGAGTAAATTGAAGGATGAGTTACAGAGGAGGAGTTACAGAAGCTGAGGCTGGAGTGAATTACAGAGCAGTCAGGTACAGAGGTAAGATGCAGCAGTGAGAGCTCAGGGAGAGATACAGAGACACAGCAGAGCTCAGTAGAAGAAGCCCTGAACATACAGTGAGTTGAACCAGCAGAGTAGGAGTTTAGAAGGAGCTAGTCAGGGTGGCTCAGTCAGCAGTAGGTCTTAGAAGGCTAAGGCTGAAGCCTTCTAGACCAAGGCTAGCAGTTTAAATGCTCTAGATTGTAAAAAGGCTGACATTTTCCAGTTTAAGGATTAAGATTAGATTGTAAAGAAGCCAAAATGCTCCAAGGCTACAGGGCTCTGGGCTATAACTGATGATTTAATTAGATGAAAGAACAAACTTTCCTCTGCCTGGAATCAACATCTATATCTGGTGAATCTACATATTCAACTACAATGAATAACTGTTACGAATAATAAATATATATATTCAGTCATTTTTTCCTGTGTACAACTTCCTATGAGTCTATTGTGAAACAAATGGCAATGATGTATTTATAATTTGTTTACTGACGCTAATCAAATCAAGGTAAATAGTACATTTATCATCTATATATTATTCAGTGTTTTAGTTTGACAGTGTTTAAATCCTGCCTCTTAGCTACTCTGGAATACACAAAATGTTTTAAAATGTGCATTTTAAAAATAATTTTCATTAGTATAGCTTAATTACTTTATTCCATTTATTTATTGTGTGTGTGAGATCAGAAGACAATTTTAAAGCCTCACCTCACTTCCTTCACCATTTAGGTGCCAGGAACTAAGTCAGATGCACAGGATTTGCCGCAAGCACCTTTAAACCCTGAGCCACCTCGCAGGCCTGCATTTTGTATCCTTGATATGTTTTGCCAAGCATCTATTTCTTCAAATGCATAGAAAAATTTAAGTATCTAATAAGAAGAAGTATTTAATAAGAGGAAGCAAGTAATTTGGAGGAACAAGATCCATCCCAAAGGATCAAAACATTTGATAATTATTGCTGAAGACTGAAAGCTATTTCTTATACTTTCAATTCAATTTATACTATTTCTAATCATCACCTCTGCCTCCTTAGTTCTTCCTTTCTGCTGCAGCACTGGGCCTGTTGGGCAGCTCTCCACCACTGAGACACAGTCTCAGCACAGCCTTTATGTGCTCCATCCCTTGGTACTTCCCTCCTACCTCTCATCTTGTTATTGCCATTCCTTTACTGTAAACACAGAGTCTTTTGTAAACAGCGCTGGCCTGCACTGCACTTTTGAGTCTTCCTCTGCTTTTAGACTTTTGAGTTACTATATACCTCTCAATTAGCTTCAAAAACAGGCCTGTCGCCTTTTGAGTGAGATCAGATTTTATGTTGCTGTCATTGCAGAACTAAAGGAGGTCTCTAGAGATATCTCTTACTACAGCAGTAAAAACAGATCAGGTCCCCTGCATCGTGAAGTAAAGTTGTTAGTTAAAATCACACTGCCTTCATCTGCACCTTCAGAATGGTATCATCCTATGTGCTTACAGAATTCTATTACAGCCACTAAGGACAGGTTTTACTGACAGGAGAGAAACTGAGTTTTCTTAAATATGCAAAACTGTGTCCTTTTACCTGTGCTCCGGGGCTGCTCCTTACTTTTATTGCCAGGCCACTTGGGCTTTCCTCACTGAAAAGTTTCATCAGTTTTGTTACTTGCTCACAGTGTATCAACCCTCAAAAGACAACTGCTGGTGTGCACACTGTGTTTCTCTGTATACTCAGCACTTAACTGTGGAGTCTACCAGTCCCTTATCAGAATGTTCTGAATGAATGGCTGGATTTTCTCTGTGTTGAGTAGCACTCTAACTGTCCCTATCCTCAGAAGTCCCAAGGGTTCCAGAAAGGAAATTAGGAAATTCAGACACTTGTGATAGAATAGGTACTGGCTTGTCTCTTTGCCTAAATTCCTGTGACTCTCTGACACAAACACTTTGAATGAATAAAATATAATCTCTCATGCTGACAATGTAAGGCAAACAGAAGCAAGCAGCAAACGAGATATATTTACTTTAGGCAGAGGTTTGGCTGGTCTGCAGTGGAGTCCTCCAACATAATCAAAATTTGGTAAGCTAGGGTGAGGAAATTCCAAATCCCAGTAGGTCCGAATGAGCCAGATGTCTGCCTTCCCCATTGTCTCATAGAGTGTTGTTGGTCTTCCTGAAAAGGAATCAGAACAGGAAGGTATAGGACATGACAAAAATGTCAGCTGAATATGAATATGCCAGGTAGTCTTCTGGAAGCACTTTTGATAATGTAGCCTGAGTTGTTTAAAAGTGCATGGCTTTGATGTAAAAAATATATTTGTATATATCTGTATTTACCTAACTGTATGTATAATTCTTAACACAAGTATGTAACATGTACATTGCTCACTTATAATTAGAGATACATAAAGTTATTGTATGAGTGACTTCGGAGAAGACATCATGTCTGTAGCTTACCTTGGTATTTCAAGATTACCAGATATCTAAACAAGCCATTTAAATATTCAAATACTTGAGTGCCATTATCTATGAATCCTGTGTATCATACTCAGAGAACCTATGTTCTCCTTAACTCTCCATGTAGATTGCCCTATTTAACTATTAGAATCTTGTGTACTTCTCTCTAAGTGAATTGAGAATTTTATGCTTTTTTTTTTCACATAGTCTGATGTAGCCCAGGGTGGTCCAGTGATCACCATGAAGCCTAAATTGCCCTTGACCTCCACATCCTCTTCCTCCACATCACAACTGCTGTGATTACTGGTGCAGCTACTCCCAGTGTCATTTGTGGGGATGATGCTTCAGCATTTCATTTTGAGAAAGGGTCTCACCATGTAGCCCTGGCTGACCTCAAAGAGAATTTTCAAGTATGCTTGAGTTCCTTATCCTGGTACAGCTCTTGATTCATGACTCACTGTGTAGTAATTAGGTATGTATGAGCATGTTTGAATACAGTAAGTGACAAAGGTCTTAAAATATAGAGAGAGATGTCTAATTCCTGTAATGTTTTCTTTAATAAAGACACCATAAGAATCTACTAGCTAATAATTTCCATGTCCATTCTTCAACATTGTAGGATTATTTTAGATTATTTATTTAAAACATTTATTGTGTGTATGTGTGGGTGACGGGGTCAGAGTTTAGAGGTCAGATGTCTGAGGATATTTTGTAGGAGGACATTTTGTCCTTCACTTCTTAAGGAATGGATCTAAGGTCTTCAGGTTCTTGGCAGCACATGCCTTTATCTGGAGAGTCATTTGTTGGCTCTGTCACAGGGTTACAATGAAGGATTTTAAATCCTCAGTGACTGAATATGGATTCTCTAGAATCCTGCATTCATAAACTTGCTGTGTCTAGGACAGAGATAGTGTATGTCACAACTGTGAAGAATTCGTTATGGAAAGTCAGAAAAAATCCCAAATTTTAAATAAAATATCTAATGATCATAAAGTGATAAGTTCTCCATGCTATATGAATAACTGTCCCCAATCTGCACTGTCAGTCACCCAATTAGACACTGAATGAGTTGAAAACACTCATTTAGGTTTCAGCCAGATGGGCCAATGGGTTATGCACTAGCTATGCAATGGTGGCAAACATACTTCCATGATCTCATTATGTATGAAGATGTTAAGAGAGAGGAGACTCCACAAAGTGTCCTCTGAATCTACATGTGCAGTGACATAGCCTCCCATTCCGTACAACAACAACAATAATGATAAATCAATATTATATATTAATAATAACATATTATGCAAAATATGTCATATTTCATATTAATTTATATTACATTAAGGCACAATATATTAATATAATATTAATTTATTATTATTATTAAGGTACCACCCAGGTAAAACTGTTTAACACCTGAGATAAAAGAGCTAGTACATGGCTATATATTTGCTTAAGAAAATCAACAAAGCACTGTTTGTGGGTATGTACCTTTCTGAAGAGCCCTTTGGAACTCATAAACAAGGGTTTCTGATTTGACATTCGGATGTCAGCTTCTCTACAAGGGTGTTAATTTGTCAGATAATTTCACAGGTTTTTCACCATTTTACTTATGACCCTCTATCCTGTTCTTTTAAGCTCACCTCCATAAACACAACAAATTTAGAGTGCTATAGTTCCTACCAAACACAGTACTTACCTAATACTTCACTGTAAAGCTGATTCCACTTCTTCTCGTTAAATGCTTGGAACCAAAAGTCAAAACAAAGCATATAGAGTACACTTTGCACCCTCTCCATGAATGTCATTCGGTCGCTCAATTCTGACAGAGCAGCAGGCACATAGGAAGGAGGCAGTGGGAGTCCTCCACTGTACTTTTCATATGTGGAGCCAGGAAAGAAGCGGAGACTGTATACAGAAGGTATCTTGAGAAACTCAGCCAGCAGGTCACCACAGGGACTGAAGGGATCTGCTACCATGACATTAAAGCCTGAGTTTTGTAGCTTTGTCATGAGTTCCTTGTTCAAAACTACATCTCTGCAGAGACTCTCTAAATAATCTGAATCGATCCAAATTAATTCTTGATACATTAAGAAGTATCTCCAAAATGATTGCTTTGGCAGCTCATATAGGTATTTCCTCATTGATTCCATGAAAAGTACTTCTAAATCAGCCATGGAGAATGATGCAGGGTATGTCTCAAACTCAATAGCCGATGTGTCCTCAACCTCATAAGAAAGGAAGGTTGAAGGTCTCAGGACAGTTACCTCATGACCCCTCTTCACAAGCTCTTCTAGAATTGTCCTTAAGTTGAGCCAATGGCTGAATTCCATTGGCCACACCAGCACCTTCCCACTACTCCCAGATCCAAAGAAGACACTCAGCTGTAGCAGAAGCAGGGCTGCTGTCATTTTCGAAGACATCTTGGTTAAATTCAGAGCTGCCTTTCAAATGGTGACTGCTCAGCAATTGCAGATACAGAAAAAGTAATAATCAGTTAGTTAAACTATAACTGTACCCATCAAAGTAAATACACATAGGCTAGTCACAGGCTCTGGATGCCAAGTCCAAAAACCAGGACAGGCAGATGTGAATGTGTGAAATGACTCCTGATTCCCAGTGACCTTGAGTGCATAATACACTTGAGAACAGTGGAAAGTAAGATCTGTCTCACTGCCCTCCCCGCTTTTTGTTTTGTTTTACCAGACAGGGTTTCTCTGGGCTGCCTGGGCCCTCCTGGAACTTGCTCTGTAGATCAGGCTGGCCTTGAACTCAGAGATTCACCTGCCTAGGCCTCTACTTCCTGAGCTCTGGAATTAAATGCTTTTGCCACCACCACCTGGTATTCCTGCTCTCTCCTTCTAATGCACTTCCTTGGTAAAGAAACTGAAGTAAAGTCCTAACTGCTGAGTTTTTTGTTTTTGTTTTTTGGCTTTTTTTTTTTTTTTTTTTTTTTTTGGTATCATAGTTCACTCTTTTTTTTTTTTTTTTAATGTGAACATTGGCATCATCGGTCATTTGGCATACTATTTATTGATTTTAGGTATATGGTTCATAGGTCCATAGTATAATCTTGGAATTATATACACTGCAACTAAATTTAGAGCAGACTGTATCCTTGATAGAAGCCCCTTTACTCTTTCCATTGATTCCAGCTCTCCCCAACCATGAATCTGCTTCCTTATAACTAATCAGACTGGCAGGAGTGAATATATTCTAATGAGGCACTTCTGCTTGCCTCCTTGATTATCAGATTATTGAAAGAATGGATCCCAGGAAATTGGAATTTTGCAGTAATCTTCTACTGGGAGAAGAAATGTCTGATGTCTTGGGGGCATCCCACCCAGAGGAGGAATTTGTCTCCAGGAGGGCCATTTATGAACTAGGGGAGACTAACATTTCTGAAGAGACTAGAAGCTAAGACAGTGGTAGACAAGGACCACACCATGGCTTGACTGCTTAGCTGTGCATAGGCCTTGTCAGAATCCCCTAAATGGAGTTGGGTATGGGTGACTGGCTCTGTTTTCTCTCCTCCTAAAGTGATCACATTGAATAAGTCTTTTTTTTTTTTTTTTCCTTCCATTTCACAATCTGGCTCTTTTGATTGGCTTATTGCTGTGTGTGTGTGTGTGTGTGTGTGTGTGTAAGTAATCTGGCTTGTTGAGACACACAGCCTGTGACCCCCTATTCTGAGTTTTCATGCAACCAGTATAAAATGGGTGGTGCTTTGTGACTGATTTTGACGTCTGTAACGTTTTAACGTACTATCATGTTATAGGATGTAAACAAGTTTGTTCTATTTTGTAACATAGAAACACCACACTTACTAATTTCTAATATGCTTGACATAAGCCTTGTTCTCAACTTTTGACTATTTTTCATTAATATTCATGTACTATATTTTTGCCTTGTTCTGTATTTGGATCTCACCCTTTCCGGAATCCATGTATCTTTTGCAGACATCACCAACAATCCAATCGCTTGTTTTCTTTATTCCCTCATTCAGGCAAAATATCATTAGGAAAAGCTCCAAGTGCCTCTGTTCAAGCTCCTGTGGTGTCCTTCACACAGTGCGAAGCAAACCAGGATCCCCCCCATGGGGTTCAGCATCAGAGAGCAAAGGTGAGAGAGGACAGAGGAGCTGGGAGAGGAAAGGAGGGATTGGGACTAAGCACCACCAGGGTCCTGGGGGGAACCCAATTTACCTTGACTAGAACTCTGCCAGAGCCCGGAAGTGGGAACCCCACGGAGCTAGGTGAGAGAGTTGCTCCTGGGCGCCGTAGTGAAACAGGCACCTGGAGGAGACGCCAGACCTGGGAGTGAAAGTGGAAGTGGAAGCGCGTCGCGAGCCCCGAACTGAGTGGGCCGGAAGCGTGGGCGGGGACTGGGCGGGGACCTGGGGAAACAGGGATCCTCCGGGCTTTGGCTGCAGCTGCACTCCAGTTCCCTGGATTTGTTCCTGCTTGTCTCTGATGTCTGCAGACCTGAGCCTAATGCTAATCATGAAAGTCTGTGGAAGTGGCAGACCCTTTCCAAGAGGCAGCACGGGTTGCCATCCACAACACAGTGCGGCAGTATACCATGTCTCTGTTATTTCTCTTTGAATTATAACCAGGTAAGAAGGAGAAGCTACATCTCATTGTGGTTTTCACTTCAATTGTTTTGAGCTGAGCATGAAAGATGTTTAGCATAATGATGCCCAACATACTTCCATTACCTTACTGGCCACCTGTAGCCCTTTCATGGAAAATGTCTTTTCAGATCATCTGTCCATATTTTATGGCTGAATGATTTTTATGGGTGTATATCTATCTATCTATCTATCTATCTATCTATCTATATATATATATATATATACACCCCGTCTCTCCCTCTCTCTCTCTCTCTCTCTCTATATATATATATATATATATATATATATAGAGAGAGAGAGAGAGAGAGAGATCGCCTGCCAGAGTGCTTGCCTGCCATTCATGCTCTCCGCTCCACAGTTATGACCTTCTGTTATTTAACACTTAAGTCCTTTTTATGGGCCTGTTACTTACAAATGTACTCTTCAGCTTTGTGATTTGTCTTTTTAGTACTTTCAGTGATTTTTTTTTTAAACTCAGAGAAGTTTTAATGTTTGTGAGTCCAGTTTAGGAACTTTATCTGAGCTGCTTCTGCTTTTGAGGTAAAACAGAAAAACAGTGTTCAAATTCAAAAACATATATTTGCACACCTTTATCTTATTTTTAAACATCTTACCTTTACTTTTTAAAGCATTTGAAAGGGGCATTTGTATATGGTAAGAGGTAGAGGTCCATCTTTTAATTTTTCATGCCATAGTTTTCTTAGCAGCACTTGGAAAACAGTCTTCAACTTTTCCACAGATAGTTCTGCAATTCTTGTCAAAAATAAGCAAATTGTATACTTTTTCTATTTTCTATAACTTTAGCACTCTCACATAAAAATATAACAAAGCATGAAAATAATAAGACTGGCATCAGAAATTAGAAGCATTTGTTTTATGCCACTGTGTGATTTAATTTGATTACGTGTATAGAAAACTACAGACATCACCTATGCCAAAGGACTTAGTACATGGACACAACAGTTGTCTTTATAATAAATATAAAAGTCAAACTGTGATTAGCAATCAAATATGAAATAACACAACCATATAACACTGAAAATGGATAGGTGTCCTATACACTGTCAATTGTCCTTTAGGAACTGCTGATGGCTATTTAAAAAGACTTATTCACTAATAAAAATCTGTTGATAAATATCATAAAGACAAATGCCAGTTTTCATTTCCTTACGATTTGAAAAATATTCTAAAATAATCATAGTATAGTAAACTGTTTTAAAGTGATGTGTTTTACGAAACAATACTTATATTTTTGCAAATTGTACTAAGGTAAATGGAGGAAGTAAGAAAGAAGTGTTTATATTTGCAAATAAGTACTTTCAAAATGAGACCATTTTCTCACTTTAACAAAAAGAAAACAACGTTTATAGAAGTTTTACTACATTACTTTTCAAACCAGGGCAACAAAATCTGGGCTGCATTGCTCTAAGAGTAAGGAGCACTTGCTAAGAAAGTGAAATGTTTTGTGTTTAGAAAGCAAACACCTATATCAAGTCTGGAATGGACCAATGTGCCTAAAACACCGGGGTTGGGTGTCAGGTAGATGGAAGCCCATTAAGGTGAAGTTATTATTATTTTTTCTGGTTACAAGAGTGAAATCTACCTCTGGGTTACTCAGTTACCTCACCAAGAAACCACTCCTCAGGAAGGCCAATTCACCATCAGCCAAGTTAAAGTAATGGGAGGAATAATTATCCCCTTAATGTACTTTTTCCTTCCCATAACTCCTGCTGTCTGTGCAGTCCTGCAGCAGCCATGTGCTAAGCCTGCTGACTTTCCCACGTCCTGCTCAGAAAGGTATAACTTTCTGTTTTCTCACCTTTGTCTCTTTTTCCTTCCTTCAGATACTTTTCAGAGTCTGGGCATGTTTTCCTCAACCTTCTAGATTTTTAATTTTTATTTCTAAGTTATCTCCCCAACCTTCCACTGTGTGGTTGCTTACAAACAACATAGTTTGTAATTCTCCTTTCCTCATTTCTATTTTTTTTCTCCCAGAGCTACCAAAATTTACAGCTTCCTTGCTCAGGAAGTTTTCTTTTAAAAGCTCATCTAAGTGTCCTCACACTTTCTTCTGAGTCTGTTTTAAATATTTTTATTAATGAGGCAGAGAACTCCAAGTAGAGGCTTTTATTGACTTGTAACATGATGCACGTCAGACAGGTGGACTCCCAAGTTTTTGCTAACTCAAGGAGCCTGCTGGTCAACCAGAATAGCTGAAAAGAGGAAACTCAGGATCAGTGAGAAACTCTGTCTTAAAAACATAAGTAAGAGAAAATGAGAAAAACCCCTGATATACTCATCTGTTTTTCTACATGGGTGCACATGGATACACACACACACACACACACACACACACACACACACACACACACAGACATACAGACAGACACAGAGAGAGAGTATGTTAAAAGAAATCTGTGCATCTACATTTTCCAGGAAAGTAGGTAGTCAGAGAGAATAATATAAAAATGTCTTCAAAAGGCAAAATAAATCAATAGTTAATCATACTTGTTCTTTTATGCCATCTGTACACATGCCCTGACTTATAAACACCCATACAAACCCACGCTTAAATAATGCAGTAAAATTTTAAAACTTAATTTAGTAGACATCATTTTTTTGTTTGTCTTTTTAGCATAGGAATTATCTGCCAAAGAATGCACGAACTTTCATTATTATTAGAAAGATATTTCCTTTAAAAACAGGTTCATTGTATTATTTTTAATTGTGTGTGCATGTGCATGTGTGTACATGTGATCACACATGTGAGTATAGCTTCCACAAAGGCCAAAGTTATCAGATGCCCTGGGACTGGAGATACAGGTTGTCATGAGTCACTTAAACTGGGTGCTTGATGCTGAACAAAGGGTCTTCTGCAAGACTTCTGCTGAGCCATCTGTCCAGCCTGACCTATATTTTCTGGTCATATCAGTTACTGCTCTTATATAGCCATGTGTCTTCATACCACCACATGATTTCATTTCTATTCATGTTAGTAAAATTCCAAGAATCCTAAACATCAGGGACACAACAGCAAATGGCACTCAGGTCATAGGATTGTGAGAGGTTGTAATGCTTGTTGGCACCTTCAGTGAGATCATACTCCCAGCCTACACTAAGTTTCTCCTTGAAAGAGACCATGCCTTATTCATCTTACGCTTCCACTTCGTAGAACAATGTGCTATGAGGCAAATGGTGTTTGAATGAATTCGTGAATCTAATTCTATAATTCTGCAGTATAGTATGAGGTTCTCACGGGTAGCATAAAATTCTAAATATAAAAACAGGACTTTCCTAATCTGATATAAAAGCTAATTCAGACATAACTTAATAGTGCTATTCTAAAAATTGAAAGAATGATTCAATGTATAGTGTGATTTCTGTAAGTTGAGGACTTTTTTTTTAAGGGGTGGTGGTGGCCCATGCCTTAAATAACAGGCAGAGGCAGTCAGAGGTTCTCTGTGAGTTCAAGGCCGGCCTGGTCTACAGAGTGAGTTCCAGGGCAGCCAGAGTTACAACAGAGAAACCCTGTTTCAGAAAATAAATAGTATTGTCTTTTAAAGCTGCTGAACCTGGTAGCTGCACATTGTCAGAACAGCTTAATGTTAACCAAGTTACTCGAAATCCATTGTCCTTGACAGACATACTCCAGTATTTAAATGAGCAACACTAAGTACAAATATAACACCATTGTTTGGCTAAGAAGCCCATTGTTGGGTTAAATACTAAGGCAGAAAGAGAGTGTTCAAAGTGGACCTTGGTATGGGCATAGCATCCTGAAGCACTTGATCTCATTTGAGATGAACTTTGGTTTCTCCTCAGGATTCCTTTGAATCCAAGCACTGGCAGAAGTCAGAGTCTGCTTCTGTTCTCCTTTATTTTCTTCCATTGAAAAATCAGTATTCTTTTAACCCATATGAGCAATTTTTCTCTGGCCAGTGCTGCGTTTATGGCTCAGTCCTGTAACCTGGGCTTTTCAGCATGATCTCTTTCTAAGCCCACAGGACTTGCTTGGCCAGCTTGTGCTCTCTTCCTTATTTTCTTATGTGTTTATTTCTAGCATCGTTTTTTTGGTTGTATTGCCCTGGGGTTAAGACATTGGGGTCACATTCTCCCCTGGGTCTGGAAGGAGCCAGGGTCCTTGATTGACCAGCTTTCTCGGCTATTATTTCTAGAATATTCTGCACCAGTTGCAGCTGCTCTCTCTTTCCTTGGTAAATACTGATGCTTCTCTGGGTAACCTGATCATAATTAATTTCCTTATCTTCTGGGGTCAATATTCTTTAGAGGTGTGACAGCGAGATTCTCATTTAATTTTCACTGACTATTGTTTCTTCTGCTTCTGAACTCTGATCCTTTGAAGTATTTATGTAGAAGGGCTCAGCTCTGTAAGATTGCTTCTAAGTTCAGTGTGTGTGCTTCTAAGGCAGGTATTCTTGTCAGTTCTGAAACACAATGCTCGCCACTACAGGAGTCTGTTTCAGAATGTGTACTATTTTATTGCAGGGATTCCTGTGGCCAGGGGGTAGATCTTTTTGTGATTGCAGAAGGCACAAAGCATATTTTTAAACTATCAGTAATATGTGGAGCCACATCATGTGCTGGATACAGCTTTTCTTTTGTCTTGCTTTTATTTGGAGACTTGGGTTGTTCTAGAGTACTCAACTACGTTCTTTAAAAAGTGTTGATTATTGTTTGAACTCCTTGCCATTAAAACTTCAAACATTAATCGTAGGAACTCTTTTACATCATAAAGATAATCTATGTCTTGTGATCTTATAAAATCATTCATAAGAGATAGAAAGTCTTGATTTTTCTTAATAAACCATGTTATCAGCATATAGAAATCACAATAAGCCTTGAAGCATTCTTCTCATTCTAGAACAGCACTAGCTATAGTTATATCTAGCTATGAAACCAGATTCGGAAAATCCTATGTTTACATTTAAAATTTTATCCTATCCTTGAGAAACTCATACTGTAAACCCGAATTATAGAACTAGATTCATAGAGTCATTCAAAAACCATTTGGTAAGTAGCACATTGTTCTATGAAGTGGAGATTTAAGATGAGTAAATCAAGGTCTGACAAGGAGGAACTTAGTGTAGGGTGGGTTTAAGTTCTTACTGAAGGTGCAAATGAGTGTTAACACTTTCTAACAATGCTATGACTTGAGTACTATTTGCTTTTGTATACATACTCTGATGTTTAGGATTCCTGAATTTTTGTTAACTTGAGTAGAAATGAAATGTGCTGGTGGTATGATGACACATGACTATAAAAGAGCACTGACTGATATGACCAGAAAATAAAGTTGGAGTTGATGACTCCAAGGTTTTCCTTAATTAGCGGTCTTATTCAATCCAGGACCTCCTTCCTAGGGATGGTCCTTTCCATAGTAAGCTGAGCTCTCCTTCATCAACTAAGAATCAAAAGCCATGCCAACAGACTTGCCCACAGGTCAAAATTTTTTCTTTGTCAAATTAGCACGGAAGCTAACTAGACAGATAACCATACATTTTCTAATTGGATTTGAGCCCTGCTCTACTAGGAAGAATTAGTACCTGATAAAGTATGTTGCTTGCCCATCCATGGGACCCTTGGGGGTGGGGAAACAGTTAGGGCAAAAACAAGACACACAGGTTCTGGGAATCAGGTAAGTGGCAAAAATCAAACTATTATTTCAGGAAGGGAAAGCCTTTTTATCCCCTCTTCCCAGCCCAGCGTCTCATTGGCTCCCAGACTGCAGACTTCTCATCTCTAGGCATGTCCCAGTAGGTCTCAGGCCTTGTCCTGCCCAGTGGCAGGTCTAGTTTCTCCTACAAAACTAAACCTGGTTAAAAATCAGGAAAACTCCTAGATCGGAATCGACTATTGCTATTTTGCTAAATGATCTTGTTGGCAAATTACTTTCTAAATGTTTATGGTAGAGGAACACTTGGAAGAAGTTTTTGTTAGTTTGATTTCTGTAAAAATGCAAAATGACATTTGGATTAGGTTTGTCTTCCTACCCCAGCTGTGGTATAATTGTTTACGAGTTGAGTATGGAATTCTTGATGAAGATGTCTATAATTTAGTTGGGTGCAGTTGTTCTCTGGCACCTGTAGCTTGTTTTGGGGATTGGGAGCCATATGAGTATATGGGAACTTTTGACTTAGGGTATAAAAGTCTGAAGTTCCAAGAGTCAGTGTGGGAATTGCTTGATGGTTCGTTGGTTGGGTTGCTGTTGTGTGATAATTCCTAAAAGAAAAAAGTTGGAGGAGATGGAGTTTAAAAGACGACCATAAGCTGAGATGCTTGTCTGATTCTCTTCACTGTTAGTCCTCTTCAAGCTTAGGACAGACTAAAAAGAGGCTGTGAAGATTTCTTTCTACCTTTCTTTTATTCTATATTCAAGGCTGCTTGTCAAAAGCGGTGAAAATTTCTTTCTGTCTTTCTTTTCTCCTTCCCTAAATAAAGAGTAAAGGATGGTAGCTTTACTGGTATAGTAAGTATAGTATATTGCTATAGTATAGCCATGGATCTTAATTGTTCTCAGCCTTTGTCAGAGGAAGTTTTTGTTGTAGTGGATACCAAACAATTAGGAGAATTATAACTGGTCAAAGGACAAGCCCCGTGATAAGGCTCAGGGAATACTGCAGAAGAATGGGAAAAGAATGTAAGAACCCAACAATAGGGAGAAGCTCTCTGAATCACTTTCTTCTGGACATGACATGGTTATTACATTCATAAACTAAAAGCATTTGTGACTTCCACAGGACTTGCATAAGATCAAGGCAGTCAAACTTTCAGAATTGATGGGGAGGAGCTCTTAATACTCTAGCCATAAATGAAGAGCTATTGGCAGACATAGATTCTCGGAGAGGACGAATCATTATTATTGGAGGAGGGTAATGGGATGTTACCCATGCAAAAAATGATGTCCCATCATGCATACATG